>CAHIKZ030000785.1:122500-210000 GCA_903632075.3 Acanthosepion pharaonis | reverse complement strand
ATATTAAACTACGTCTGTATTATTAGATGGAAGCAAGCAAAATATGAATAGCACAACGAGATTGAAATACAATAGGGCTTAAAGTCATAGTCGTCGTTCGGGTCCGAAGATTTAGTCTTACAATTCATCAGTGGATCCTGAGGTGGCTCTGCAAACCAAGTCTGAACGCACAGAGTCTGGAGCATTGCGGATGTTAGAAGTTGGTGGTTGTGGCCAATGACATTTTTGGACGCTAGGCTTCTTCGAAGCTTGCAGACGTTTGGTGGACAATGGCACGCCAATATGATCGGTCATAAGCACACTCCTCTTTCCCTTTTTGTCTGATCTTGTACCATTGGAGGTTATTTTTTATTGCTTTTTAGTACCGTTTTTTGGTCACCCTTCATGTTTTCTCCGTACAGTAGACGTCTTGGAATGCGATGTTGCTCCATGCAGATAAACTAGTCAGTCACTCAAATCTGTGCCTCAAGATCGGTAATGAATTTTCAAAACAGACTTTTGCGAGAAGAATTTATACTAGGAAATCGTTGCACTCTCTCGGCCAGGGTAGTCTTTATCCGGTGGCATGAGGAACGGTTACAGGCACTAGGAAAGTGACTTCCATGCCTGCAGTAGATGACCATGGCATTTACGTATCACGTCCATGCTCTCATGCATTCCCTGACACTTGTTAACATTGTTTTCAAGGTCGTTGTATCTGTAGCAGATCTTATCCACCCACTCTGCCAGGAATCATTCTTCATATGCAATAGGGCTGACAGACCCGATATCATCGAGGGTTTGGGCCGACCGACTACCCTCATCTGATTTGCCATGTTTATAAAAGTAGGCATGCATTAAAATACGAAGTCAATTGCAGAACAGAAAACTCGCGCTGAGAGAGAACTCAGAATTAATTATCAAACAGTTTGTCTTGAATTGATCTTGGATTTCACAGTTTTGATCATCAAACAATTTGCCTCTTCTAATTTAAAATACTACTTTAAATTCACTACAAGCTATTTCGGCTAATTAAATTTCTTTCACTTTGTTGCTTTTTATTTATCATGGATAAGATGTTCGATTATCGTCTATTTCCGGAATTTGGTAGTGCCGCTAAGGATGAACCAATTATATTGTGGATTAAGCGCATCGAGATGATATGTGACCTTTGTAAGAGAACGGATTTCGAGCTGATACTACCCTTGCGTATGCTAAACGCCGCTCTCCTTGTATACCAGCAACTAAACAAAAAGAAGAAAGCAAGTTTGCAACACATCAAAGAGGCACTCATAGCAGCCTACGCTCCCGATTCGTTCAACGCATACGATCAATTGGGGCGCGGCGACTCCGTCCGGATAAGACGGTAAACGAATATCTGGCGGATTTGCCTCGACGATCTGCTTGTCTGAGATCGACGGATGGCCTGTGCATTTGTTTCAGGACTGCCCCAGCATGTAAGATGGCCACTACAGGCATCATCACGAATGGATGACGTTGGAACAATTGGTGGCCCGAGTACGAGCCATCATGGCTGACACTGAGGAACCCGAGGAGATCGCTGCTGCCACTCAATCAGTTCGCGCACAGACTGGGATATGAAGGCGTGAGATTATCTGGCATAGATGTTCCGGACCCAATCACTTGGCAAGGAACTGCTTACAGGGACGCTCAGATGTGGCTACCGATTGATCACAACAGTCGCACCGAACATTGTGATGATTTGGATGTAATGAGACCGGGCATGTTGCATCAGAGTGTCAGGGAAATGCCTCGGGGGAAAAGCCATGAGCGCCAGCTTACTCCCCAAGGAAGAGAAGGACGAGGCTCTGCCAACGATTGACATATTTGTGAATGGAAGAAGATGCACAACCTTAGTGGACACTGGATGTACGCAGATGCTGGTCAGCAGATTCGTGTGCCACTACTGGAAGCCTGAAAAGACAAGCGTTCTGACAGCTGACTGAAAAACACTAAGATGCTGTGAGCGCGGTCGACTCCAATTGGGTATAAATGGCGCAGAGCCAGTATACGTTGAGTCCCTGGTTGTAGACATGCGGGTGTTGGGGTTTAACCATATACTTGGGATTGACGCTATAAGAGCGGCAAGTGGCGTTACCATCATGTCAGCGGGCGTAGCGAGCTTTGCCAGGAAAAAGGCGACCGTGTGCGCAGCAATCTGTCTTGATGAGCCAGAATTCCGTGCAGAGTTCGACCAAGCAAAGAATCGTTGGACTGCTAAGTGGAAATGGTCTGGAGGACGGGCTCCAGAGCTTCTGGCCGGAGTAACGATTTCCCAAAGGAGATACGAAGCGGAACTTCAGAGTTGGATACAGAATGGCTAGCTGTTGCCCTAACCCGAAAAAAGGTTCGGACCACCTAAGGGACTGGTACCATTAATGGCCGTGATCCAACACAACAAGCAAAAATGAGCATGTTGATGCATTTACTGCTAATGCTGATGTCTGTGCGGCCAAGTTGAGAGAATGGCGCAAGGAATGCCCGAATGTATCGCTACTGGATTTGAGAAAAGCATATCTTCAGATTTGCATTGACGAATCATTGTGGCCATAACAGACTGTGTTGTTTCAGGGTCAAAGATATTTACTCACTCGTCTTGGTTTCGGTCTGAATGTGGCGCCACTAATCATGAAACCAGACAATCAAATGTGTCACGTCGGCATATGTCGACGACATTTACATCAACGAAAATCGAGTATCGGCAGCACGTGTAAGGAAGCATTTATCCGATTACGGATTTGTTTATAAGGATCTAGAACATTTGCAAGACGGCGCCAGGGTTCTTGGCCTGCAGGTCTGGGGGGAGAACGGGAAACTCCGATGGAAGCAACCAAATGAGATCCCAGACATTCCCCATGTTGTTACCGGTTGAAGCCTGTTCTCCCTGTGCGGGAACTTGTGTTTCACTTGATTCCTCAAGCATCAAGCAAATTCAATATCCAACAGCTGGGATGCCGTGCTCATTGATGCACCTTTAGAAACGATGTTGCAGACTGAAGCGGAGTGATCCCGTGAAGGAAGAGTGATGCACTATCGACCGGGAGGTGGATTTATGGGTCGACGCAAGCTCCCTTGCTACGGTGGTGTTGGTGGAAGAACAGTTTGACAGGGAAGGCAAAAGTGCACACAAAGGCGGAAGCAGAGATGCTGGTTAGGAGGAGGCTTCAAACACTATTACAGTTAATTGAAGAATTTGGGATAGCCGTTGACGTAACATTAGTGAGGTCGGAAAGTGGGCCGGGTTGGAAATCTGCGATATGGGCTGTTTTCCTTGAACCTAATTATTTACCTTAATTGTACAGTTGTAATTTTTAGCTAATTTAAGTATTTTATCCAATCATAGACGTTTTAACTTTCGAGTTATAGTCAAATCGATTTAAGGTTACGTTCTTATTTTTCTGGTCACTGCGTAGATTTGCAGAAAGTTCACAAAATTTGTAGCCGAAAAATATAGTATTTTTGTATGTATAATTGTTTTACTGAAATTAAAATTTTTGAATGAGGTTGCAACCAAATAAAACACTTACAACTACTATAAGTAAATAGAAGAGAAATTTCAGTTTACTATGAATATCATTTCTTACAGCATTTTATATAAATTACAATAAATCACAAAATTCACGTTTTTTTTGTTTTGTTTTTTTTTTACTGGAAAATAAGCATTTTGATAACAGTTCAAAGGCAAAATATTTATCAGTAATTTTAGTTTTCTTATTGAAATTGCGATAAATTTACAAGTAAAGAGATGGGTAATTTTCACTTTTTTTAAAAATAAAATATTAAAATAAAGACTCTGTGTCATATCCTTTATACAAAAAGAATATTATTATTGTATAATATTCTAAAAAGAAAAATAATTTTTCCCCTGGAAAAATTAAATTTAAAGCTTTCTGGCTTAAATATTTTTTAATAAAAATATTCTTTTGTTTGTTCAAAGAGAAATTAAAAAATTCATTTGACTTGGATTAAAAATTTAACGTGGTAAATATATATATATATATTGCTGAAGATACAACAATTGCGGCACATGGCGAAAGGGGAAGTGAGTTATCGCTGATCAACACAATCTATCTTAGATCTGACTAATTCACGACCCATCCATTCATTACAATTTTTCTCATTCACCACAAGATCACCATTTAATCCTACATATACCACAATGACATTGGACAACTCCGGGTGGTGTAATGGTTAACAAGCTTCTCTCGCTAAAACAATTACGACTGTGTAGTAAGTTCGATCCTCACTCGGTGCCCCGTACTTTCGGCCTTGTGCCACATCGAAGCTACGCTTGAAAAAAAAACTATACCACAATAATGTATATTCACAGGGCACCTCCAAAAACCCATGACGTAAAAATCACATTAAATAATTCCAATGTGCCTTTTTGTTTTTTTGTTTTTTTTAATACCGATCTAAATTTATTTAATTTAGTTTATCTTTGTCAAGAAATTCTAGACGCTATCAAAAACAAATAAAACAAGCAGGGCTTGTTTGAGTTTGTCCAATGAAAACACTAGTAAGTTATGTTAGCAACCACTGTTGTTATAAACAAACCACCTAGCAACTGCGGTCGCTAAAAATAAACATTTTCTTTAGAAAATAATGGAAGCGTTTAATTTTAAAATATCGTTTTAACTAACATTTTTATTTATTTTTTTATATCAAATAATTTTCTTTCTTTCCCTTTTATTATATTTTCTTTAAAAGTCTATCTTCTAATGATTTTTATTAAATATATTTTTACAATAGATAGATAGATGCGCATTTGAATGTGTTTTGTTTTAATTACCAAAACAATTATGTACGTAAGGAACATATTAAAAAGTAAAAATTACAAGGTATGTTTTTGTAAGTTGACCATTCACCCTGAAAAATTTCAAACTAATTTTTTCGCCTTAAGTGCCCCTATTTTGGGCTTCATTACTATATTTTGGCTGCAATTGGAGGTGATGTGTCGGTTCATGTGTGTAAAGTGAAGCTGATTTGTCACACTTGACTCTGTCCGTTGTTTTGCTGCTTTTCAGAGCTTTAAAATGATTTGTTGGTTTCTAATTTTAAAAAAAAAACTCACTTCTCCCCAGCATTACTTGGACGACTGAAGTCAACTACCTTCATGATATTTAAAGAAAAATGCTTAGATTAATGCAATATGAGCTCGAAACCGGATAATTAGGTTTAGATATGTTATACTGTGCCACACTTTAAAATGAAGAAGAGTCTTAGAATGTATAAGCAATATGTGAAAATTTTAAACACTGAATGGTAGATCTGTTCTCAATGGAACTAATTTTCACCGTTTGGCCTTTCATACAAGGTTTCAAAGTCTTATTGATTCTTTGAATCACAAAACGACGCATTTTTTTCGTCTCGCCCGAATATTCTCTTTAAGGAAATAATTATTCAGCATCGAAAAAGCGAAATGACATTTTTGTCATCCTTCACTAAACAGTTTTGAAAATAAGAAATCAAATCTAACTGTGATTAATTTATTATTTATTACATCGATCTGGGATAATTTGTTCTTCGAAACTGTTTACGGAATATATGATAAGAAAACTGACTTTCATGTTAATCCCACCAAATCAACGTACCAGAAATAGTTTTAATTTATTTCACTTCATAAAATCAAACCTCATTTCAAATGAACGAAGTTAGGTTCAAAAGATTTGTTGGCCATTATTCCCGAACTTTTGTAATCAAGCGCGACAAAAATTATACTATTGAAGGTCTTTTTCAAAAACGCTCCTTCATAATGGTTTGAAGATGCGCAAGGAAGTTGAGTTCTGGTGAATTTCCTGGTAACCTACTAAATACATCTTTCCGGAATAAATCAACTTTTCCAATCAGTGCGCAACTCCCAACGTTGTATACAATTAATTTCTTCACAAATATGTCGGACATCAAAACTCAACAAAAGGAAATAACATTTATGTTTGGTCACAGTGAGCGTGATGAGCACGACTCACATGAAAAACCTGAGCAAGTCCGAGATGATTGCGTGCCGAATTTCCAATAGCATTAGGGTCCATCAAGAATAATCAGCCCCCTCCATGAGGAAGGGTATGTTTAACTTCAGACAGACGGTTTCAGAATGAGCCATTTTTTTGGTATGGAATTTCGACAAAACGTTATTTTTTCAGACATGTTTTCCTATTTGGTGTTTATTGTACAATCTTTTCTTAGCGTGAAAAGTTGAAACTCATTTTTGACAATATATTCTTTTTTATCTTCTTTAGAAATGACTTTTTTTTAATTTTTGCATCAGTTTATTTCTTCTCATCACGTTGTTCCTTATTTAAAGAAATATTTTATTTCACTTGCCTGAGACAGGCGTGTTGAATTCGTTACTGAACGAAATTTTCACTTTTTTAAATCGTTTCTCCCCAAGTAAGGCGATAATGCCGCTGAGACGCAACTGGTTACTGATTAGTGAAAGACGATGAGAAGATGTTAGTGAGGAGATAATGCCCTAAAAGAACAGAATTCAGAAAGACAGAAGATGGCGGTTGATGCTGAATTAAAACTTTTGAAGAACGTATGTGAGAGTAAGACAAAAAAAAAAAAAACAAACAAAAGTGTGTTCCAGAGTTAAGAAGTGCGAGAAAATAAACTATTAGAATGGAATTTACGGTTACATCTGGCTATTTCAACAGTAAAACAATGAGGCCTAGTTGCCAATCTACAAAATTAACCCTGATACAACTTTCGTTTCAGAACATTTTTTCTCCCTATAAGCGCATAATCAAACGATTCTTCTTGTTTAGTTTTAAAATCAGCTTCCCGCCATTTCCTAACTTCATCCTAAATAAAATTGGACGCATTTAAAAGTTGCGATCTGACGTTTATCTCATTCTACTACACTTAATATCATTGCTAATTTGTTTTTCATATCATGCGCAATTATTGAATTGATATTTTTAGTACATTTCATAATTACTATATTTTAATTGTCGAAAATGTTGCTATAAACGATAGTTTTACGTCATCATTATCATTTAGAAGGTAAATGTTGCGTCAGCATTGGTCAGATTTTTTTGTGGAGCAATAGAATAGAGAGATTTATAAAACAGATGTTGATCAAAGTTAGGGGAACAAAAGTTAAATTCTACTAGGTTAGTGCAAAGAGCTTTCCTTTAAGCAATTCGAATCTGTAAAGCTTTCATTGCCTAAGAGAAAGGAGCGAAGCGGGAAAAGAGAAAGATTAAATCTCGCAAAACAAAATTTTTAACATGATAATAACAAGATATTATTTACTAATCTCGGTTGGATTTACGACCCACTAAAAGAAATAGTAAATATATTAAGGTTAGCGTAGAATAAAAAATGCCAGTAAAATCAGACTCACTTTTTAACTGCGATCATTTTTTTATATTCCTGCAGTTTCATCTCATATCCTATCAGTTGTATAACCGAAAACATGGCCTGTTTTGTTTTTTCATATTATGCCTTTGCTTTATAAATATTGTTACTTCAGTTACTTGTTCTGTTGTGTTGCTAAATCCACATATTGTTAGAAGTTTTCTGCGCCACAAAATGAATCACTGAGGGAATTTAGCCGAGCTAAAGAAATCCAGATCTCTGCTATTCTCAGATTTAAATATTCTTTCAAATATTTTTTGCAGTGAATAAACCAACAGAAGAAATAATGATATCATTCTAAATCTGGAACTGGAACTTGTTTTAAGTCTTCTATTCTTAAAGCTTTTATAAATCTAATTTCAAGACTCTCCTGAAATTTCTGATGACCTTGTCTGAGAAAGATTATTCGTAATTTGGAAAAGTTGATTACAATTAATCGACACAAAATGTGCGTTATTTTATATATATATATATATATATATATATATATATATATATATATATATATATATATATATAAAATATGTGGATGACGTTATATATATATATATATATATATATATATATATATATATATATATATATATATGGGACAAAGTCCGACAATTATTTTAAGGTATATTTTAAACGGTCCTCTGTGGCTCAATCGGTAAAAAGCACGTCAGGCTATGAGATGTTGTGAGTTTCCCGCGTGTCGGTGTATGAATCAAGACAAACACAGTTGTAGAGGAAAATACTGGTATATTCATAAAAGCAATTAACAATAGAGTGATTAGTAGAACGAAGGTTGGTTAGTACGAAACAATATCCAAAGTCTATAGTCCAACGGTATGTACTGGGTAAGCTTATCTGGACTGCTAACCCTGACTCTCTCCCCAGAGCTGACTTATATAAGAGGGACCAGTCCATTACTAGTTAGAAGGTGGGTGCGCCCCAACAGGCTATATGACGGTTGATGAGGTAGTGTTGCCCGTAGTCAAGAGGGTGACTGCTGGATGGATCTTTATCTAGCAACAGGACTCTGTACCATGTCACACAAGCAGGAGAACCCAGTCACGCGAAGGAATAAAAGTAACAGAATATCATGGCGGATGGACAAATTGAGTATCCAATTCAATTTCCCAGAACATTATATTAGTATCTCATTTAACCAATCTATGTATACATAATTACACACACACACACACATACATTAGTGATTTCCTAAAGAAGTAATGTAAAAATGTATTAAACCGACCGATTTTTATCACTTTGACTAATCGGCAAAGCTTCTTCGTGGCCGAGTCGGTGAAGGCACGTCGGATCTAACGACGATTTCCTTTTGCCCTTAGAGCAAATCTTTTCTTTAATAAGATTTCTTGCGTATTCAGGCCTGTAGGCGAAAATAAATAAATATGCTATTTAATAGATAAACCGATCATCCACAGAAATATGTGTGTCTACTAAAAATAATGTTTAAATATAGTGATATATATCTATCTATCTATCTATCTATCTATCTATATATATATATATATATATATATATATATATATATATATATATATAGATAGATAGATAGATCGATAGATTTCATAGAGTCTAGAACGTAAAAAAGAAAACGTTGCTCTTGGGCCTGATGTGTTATGTATACTTAGATGAGTATCAACACCGGAATTAGGAGTAGCTGCACCATATTGAGTCTTGTTAGTTTCCTCTTTGGCCCAGTGGTATGACGCTTGCGTTGTATCGTAACGATCCGGTTCGATTCTCGGTAGTGGATGTGCACTGCTAATGAGTCCCAAAAAAGGACGAAACGGGCGTCCTGTGCTTTCAGCATTCTGTTGAGGATTATTGTTCTAGACTCGATGAATTATTACCTGAAATTATTCAAATCTCCAAATCGCTCTCTCTATCTTTCTCTCTCCCATATATATATATATAGATGTACTGAAATCTTCTGGACCTGTACTGAAATCATCTGGACCCACACTTTAAGAATTTAGAAAAGTTCCTTTCCGAAATTCTTAACCTGTCAAATATGTTTAGAAGTTTCTTTTTATCTTGTTGTTGATTTCATTTTAACTTTATCAGTTTATGTTTCGCCAGTATAAACAAATTTGCCAATCTTTTATTATTTGTAATAACAGTAATAAAGAAATTTTCTATAACAACCCTTAATGTGTTTTCCTGTTGTTTTTTCACCCATTCTGTGTACTGCTGTTCATACTCAATTAAGTGTACATTTATATGCATTCCATGGCGTACTATACTCCAGACCTACTCATGTTGCAACTGAGAGCCAGAACTAGTGGCCTATCGAAAAATTTCAGAAATTTTGAAAGAAAGTTATGTTAACTATTTTTGAACATACTTAAAATAACATTCGAAATTGCTAGAATCTGAAACTAAAATGACCCGCTTCTCTCATCGGTCTCCAGTTCTATCCCTTCACAACCTTATGACTTGACCGTCTAATATACAACGCCATGGCGCAGTCTGAACTTATTTTAGTCACTCTTTTCATTATTGTTTTATTCTTTCCTGGCAAAAATCCTATTTCCTTTTCCTTTATCTACTTTGGCATATTATTATTATTATTATTATTATTATTATTATTATTATCATTATTATTATTATTATTATTATTATTTCCTTTGATTTCTGGTGTATACGCATTTCTTGACCACTGTCATGTCGAGTTTTATATTCAGTGGGTGCCAATACCGCGGAACCTGATACAAGATACTCATTTGTTTCTGGATATTTATCACAGAATCTGCACTTTTGGGTAGCAAAATTATTCAGTATGTGTTCTTGATAATTCTAATTAGCAAGTATTGACCGTAAAGCGGTTTATCCTGCCATTATTTCTGTATCTGGTCGATTGTATTTGCCTTTGCTTTATGTTTTGAGTATTTTTCAGCTGCATTTGGTGTATTATATTATTTTATTTGTATTTCTTCACTCATTTAAAATTACATTTTGAACTTATTGGTTTCCTTTATTATTAAACTAGCAGTAGCGCCCGACGTTGCCCGGGGATGTAACAGTAAGAGATAGATCAAGTATCAACCATCATAAAGACTGAAAAATAAAATTGACAAAGATTATTGTTTAAGGTGGATGAACACGCATGTATTAATTAGGTTTTTTTTTTTTACGAATTGGTCAAACCCAAACTCAAACAAAAACATTGTTTTCAATCATTATGAGTCTACCGATTGAATAGAATTTTATTATAAACAATTGTCTTGTAAATAGAATGTTTAAAGCATTCTGAATGTAAAAATAAAGAAAAAAGGGTGCAAGACAATAAGAAACACTACCTGCCAAAAAAAAAGTGAAGTTTTGTTGAAATCGGTTGAAAAATATAGGAAATCCGATCCCATATAGAGATGAACACACACACACACACACACACAAACAACCTGGGTTTTATAATAAGTATAACTCGATATGAGTTGTCCCCCTTTCATTCTTGCGATGCCTCTTAATCGTGTTTTCAAATTGATTTCGGGCAAAAACAATTGTGTTTTTCCAATTTTTGGTACCACCGCAAGGTAATTTTACGTAGTCCTGTGAAGTTTTGTTGAAATCAGTTGAAAAATGTAGGAAATCCGATCCAATATATAAACGTACAGACACACACACACAACCTGAGTTTTATAATAAGTATGATAAAATCGCTTACTACCTTCATGTTCTTTAACACATATCATCATCCAGTCTCCAGGTATCTTTGTAGGCCAATTATTGTAGTTTTGCAAGAAAGTTATAGTTGAACTAATCCTCCGCCTCCTTCGGATCTGGGCATCTACAGGCGATGAGGAAACCCTTCAACGCATTGTCGTATTTTGCAATGAGTATGAGGTCATCCATGTAGAGTAGGTGATTAAATTCATTTCTTGTTTAGTTTGTATCCATAGATATTATTGTTTAGTTCATGCACTGGGGGTGGGTGTTAGGACAGACAAAACAGAAAGGTTGACGGAGAATCTCCTTGAACGATTTCTTGTCGGATATTCAGGTGGTTGGAAGTGGCAGTCTTTTGGTGTCATTTGGGTATAATGTGGTTTTCCATATCCCCATTCTATGCTTAAGGAAATTTACGATCACCGAGGAGAATTTGTACATTTCCAAAGATTAACGAATCTTAGAGTGTGGCACAAATTTCGACCTCTTTTCTGCAGTTTTCTAGGATCATTTTGTATATCAGTGGTTGATCTTTGCATCCATATGAACCTCTCTTGCATCCCTTCTGGTCTAGCAGAAGAAAGGTTTTTTGTTTCAAGAAAAGAGTTAGTACAGTTTGTCAGGACAGATGTGATCAATTTATACGTGGTGCACAGGCGTTATTGGTCTATAATTGTTTGATCATCTGTCGCACACGTTTTTAACATGTGAGATATAACACCTTCAGTGATCCATTCTGGGACTTCATTGGGATTAATAATAAGCATTGGTAAAGTTTGTTCAAGGGTTCTATTGATTGATGAAAAATGATAGAGCCGGAAATTAGGCACCTTGCCATTTTCTGGGATTTCGTTAGAGTTTGCCTAACACTATCCGTTTCTATATTTTCCCTTTCTTGTAGAGATTTATCAAGCATATCTTCACGTTAGATCCATTCTGCATTGGGTTTATATTTCTTTGGTCCGCTCTAAATATTCTCCCAAAATTTCTGCATTTTTTAATAGATGATGGCTTTTTGACATGTGTAACTGCTTTCTAAATTTCGCTGTAAAATTTCTTAAGGTCTGTTTGGTATATTTTATTTTGGTGATAGAACCTACAACGTTTTTCGTATCGTCTTCTTCCCTGCGCCTTTATCTACAGTTTCTATTTTAGCATTTCCTTCATTGATGGAATTTCATTTAGTGATTTAATTTTATATTTTTTGCTTGATCTTCCAGTATTTACATGTTTAGACATTTGGGGGTTTTTTTTGTGATCTCATCTAGTATCGAAATCTCACATCTGATTTCCTTAATTCTTGCATCTGTTTTGTCTTCCATGCTGGCTCTCTTTGTCTGTTGTTTGATCTTTTTATTGTCTTGACCCTAAGCTTCCTAGTAGCTGCTAAAGTTGTTGCTTATATGACATTACTAACTCCTGTGATGTTTTCCAGTGATCTGTCCGTTAACAGTGTTTTTAGTGCAGCGTTGAATGTTTGTACAATGTGCTTATTGTATATATGTCATATGAATTTTCGGAGTCTCGTCTTTGTTTGAGATTTGTGGGAGAGTTACTCTGCAGAGTACTTGAACTTTTTCGCTTTGGTGTTTTCACCTCTGTTGCTTTCAAGGAATTCTACCCTAATGTAGTTGGACTCATCTTCAGTGACATTCTGGATAATTGCAAATTATGTCACAGGTAGATTCTTCGGTTTTAAGATCCTGGGAGATTATTATTTCGTATCTCATTTATTTTAGTTTTTACCTCATCCTCTGCCATATTATTTATTTCTACTCTCATCTCTTTATTGTTTGAGTGATGGTTAATTGTATTCTGTCTTATATCTAGTTTTATCTTATCTGAATTTGAGACGCTTTTATTATTACTAATACTATTATTATTATTATTATTATTATTATTATATTTTTTGAGATTTCTCTCATTTTTCCAACGCCTTACGATCTTTTCAATCTTTAATGTCTTTCTTTGTATATTTTGTTGTTGTTACCGTTCTTATGGTTATTCTTATGGTGATGGTGATTTTGGCTATCATAATAACTGTTGTCGTACAATAGTTAAAGTACTAGTCTATAGATTTTCAGTTAGGTCCCTATTCTGCGCTATTCTGTGCGTCCCTCTGATGTTTTTCAAATCTAAGTTCTTTTTAGTTCTATTACAAATATAGTCTATAATTAATTGTGTTGATATCAAGTCCCTTGAAAGCAGCTGACACAGCCTTCAATTCTGATTTCTCGTTTTTCTTTTCTTTTTATATAATATCAATCGACATTAAGTTATCCTGTTCAGCTTTGGAAGGAACCTGAATATCTCATTATAGTTGTAGTTCATTCTGCTCTTTTTGGCTAATATCAAATATTTTCCTTTTTTAGCTCAAATATTATTTTTATGGCTCATTTATTTTATTTTATCTGACTAAATCTACTTCCACCATTCTTAGATGCTCTTTATTTAATCTATAATATTCCGCATTCTCACCACTTTATGGTTCAGTTCCTTCTGTTGTCGTTTTTAATTTTTTTTTGTCATCACCATATTGCATAATTATTGTTTCAAATTTATACTCTGGTTTAAAATGTTCACGTTATATGAAGCTCTCCAATTAGTTTTATATAAATGTAGAATCATTTACAATTGACAATTGAGTTTATTCTTGTGACTTCATGAATTTATATCCTTCATTAGAATTTCGCAAGATGCAGATTAACATTTACTTTGCTGCGATGGAAAGTGATTTGGAAAATTTTTTTGTCGGCTGCGTGTCATCTTGGAAAATGTTCTTTTTCATATTGGACTCGACTATAAATTGTCTTCCTGCACTTAGTTCGACTTTCCAAATGTTTTTTGTCATCAATTTGAAGGAAGCGTAAGATCATTTTGTATAATTTTTATTAGATCCTGTAACTGCATTTGCTAAGAATTCCTCGGACCACTTGTTTTGTTTTCTTTGCTTTATCTATTCTGTTTGATGGGTCGAACTCTTCTGTCTTCTTCAGATAATTCTCCTGAGAGGAAATTCCTTATCATAATGAAGAATGTTATGGTCTTGTAATTACTTAAAATTATTCTTCTGTGGCTATCCTTTCAAATCAGATTCTTTTTTCTCACATCATCAATTACTGAATTAATCATGCATATGAGAGTGAAAGTATTGAAGCAAAACCTATTGTATTCTACCATATCTTTGCAGTCTTTCGAATAATAGGTTTTTAATAGTAAATACATGTTTATTTAAGTTTCGTTCCATATATTTAGGTATTAGAATATTCTCTTCTCTATTGTCAGGAAACATTTCTCATCTGTTCTTGTACTTCTTCTCTTTTTTCGATCATGGCCGTCCCCTCTTTAGACTTTATACAGCCTACCAATCGAACAGCATGTTTTCATTCCTGATATTTCTTTGTTCATTTTCAGCTTAATTGCTACATATGTTTTCTTCAGTTTTTTCTATCCCTGCATTTTTCAAATTCCTCTTTTGTCTGCTTTAAATTTTCTCGAGTGGCTTTTAACTTTATATACTCAGTGCCATTTCTTGATATCAATCGCTGCCTTTCCTTCAATAAGCCGAGAATTTCTAACTTTTCATTGGGGCAACTTGTTTACTCATCAACAATGTTTCCCTTAAAATGCTCCGAAATTTTTTGCTGCTACTTTTTAACTGCGACTGCATATTTCTTTTAAACATGGAATCGCTTTTATGTCGTAGTTTACGAATTTGGGGCTATTTTATTTTGCATATAACTTGGAGATTACCATCCTCACAATCAGCGCTTTGTTAGATTTACAAGTGCATTCCAGAATAGTTCTTTTTTAATTTTTAGGTTGTTTTGATGCCTCATTCTGGAATTTTCCAAGTCCAGAAAAATCTAGAATGTTATTCGAACTAAATTTTACTTAATATTTAATCACTTTAAAACATTAGACTCAATTTTCGGTGTGCTTGTTGCGGGATCCAAGTTAACATTTACCTATTGTTTACCTTTGAGTTTAGGTCTTCAAAACTAATTGTATCCTCAGGTAAATACTTACTAGAAAAATGTCAACATTTGCAATAAAACAACTGGGTTCCGATGAAAAAAATCGTCGTCATTCTTTTTAAGTTTCGCGCCGACCAAGGAAATAAATAATCCACCAGATAAAAAAGAAAGGAAATGTTACAAAAGTAAATATTATAAATATTACAAAAAGCCAAGAAAACTTTATAAATTACCATTTCCTCTTCTTACATCTCGATTTACTTTTTCATCTCCGTTTCATTTACTTTTATTAATTAGATTTTGTTGGCTAGGCGAGTGTAAATATGGCTAAGTCGCAGCATTTGTTCGGGAAATAATCAATTTGAAAACGAGCTTTGATTGTTGGTGCTGTAAATATCTGAATGCAGTCAAATTGGGTATCATGATGGCGTCGGGATAGAATCATCGTGGAAGAAAACATTTTCAAAAGCCAAAGGTTAAACAGAAAATATAACCACCTTCATTAACATGTTATGCATATGATAATAAGAAAATCTTTTTAACCGTTGATGGAATGAGAGTATTGTAGAGATAATTAGAAATTAGCAAATCTAATTCATCTATGCCAATTAAACATGGAGGGATTGTACAAGGAAACAACAATTATTATTATTATTATTGTTATATTGGCGTCAACATTAATATAAATAACGGAAAATTAGAAGTATGGTAGCAACGATACTCTTCAAAACTTGTCGGAAAATCCTCGCAGAATAAATAATGGCAGTTTTCTAGAGATCTACAATCTTGGTCTCATGAGCTCTTCACTATCGTACGTAGACATTTTTTTTTGTAAATTTAAGCTCATTACTAGACTGGGGTCGAGATCTCATCAATTTACAGTTGAGCTAGCTAGATGTAACCGTAAATTTTATTCTAACAGTTTCTTTTCTAGCAATTCTTGCTTGTGGAGCTCCCTTCAGGCTCCATGCTTTCCAGCTAAGTTTAATCTGCAAGAATTTAAATACAATGTCAATCCCTATCTATTGTCCTTCTAATTACATTTTTCTCTTCCCGCTCATTATCAATGTTTCTGTTCCTAATTCTTCCTCACCCTGTAACTCATTGTGTCTTAGTCTCTTTACTGCTTTGGATGGGATGAAACCGATTTTTTTTTATTCCAATTTTTTTAAGGGCTTTCACATTGAAGACTTATTTACGGCCTTAATTCCCAATGGATTCTCTTAGCAATCCAATCATGTTGTCGCTTATAGTCTTTATGTTCCAACTTGGGAGATTCACCGAAGATGGGGTTAACTGATACATTATCTTTACCCACACATCCTGCATTTACTCCCTTCTCGTGATTTGTCTTTCTCAGCTTTGACTGCATTCGTTCTCATAACCTGCATCTGTTCAGCAAATATAAGCGACTCTGTATCTATCTTTATAGAACCATCCTTTTTCATCAAAATTACTTCTCAGGTCCTACAACTGTCTCTGTTTACTGAAATGAAAACTGACCATGAAGCGTCTTTTCTTTAAAACTCTCATGACGCTTCTTCTTATACCAATGCTTTGGTGAAATAACTAGCTCAGTATTTCGCTCTACCAGATCTCCAGCCATTTTCATGCACTCTCAACTCAAAATTATTATTAGTAGTAGTAGTAGCAGTAGGAGTATCTGTGTATCTTATGTTTTTTGCTTTGTATCCTGTAGAGCCGACTCCAAACTATGGTTCTTAGTCCCTACAGGAGAATTGTCATTTATTTGATAGCACTTTCCTCAATATATGGGATGTTCCTAGTAGGGCGATCTTCTGGGCAACTTTATGTTGATATTACCTGGGACACTGTTAGTAAAATTGTCCATTCCTTTTCTCACGCTGCCCAGTGCTCCGATTACTATTGGTACAGTCTCAGTCTTCATTCCCCCACATCCTGTTAATCTCAATCTCTAGGTCCTTTTATTTGGACAATTTCTCAATAATTTTCATGGAGATGTTTCTCTCATATGGTACTACTATGTCAATAAGCATACACTTCCTGAATTTCTTGTTTTTTATGATAATATCAGGTATGTTGGCTTTTATTTCCCTGTCATTTTCAATTGGAATGTCCCAGAGGATAGTTACATCGTTATTTTGGGTAACTGTGTCGGGTTTTGTTCATACCATCTTAGTGATTGTTTCGATTTTGTGCTTTTTGCATATCTTCCAGTGTACATATGTCACTACCTTGTTACATCTTTGGATATATTCATTTTTTTGCTAATTCCGGACATCCTGAGATAATATGGCTGACAGTTTCATAATATTTTTCTGTATGTCCGGTTTGTTCCATCCTTGATTATGTGACAGTGATAGGATCTGATTGCAAGGTGTTGCTCCTGAGCTGAAATAATTAGGCCTTCTGTCTCAGCTTTCAATCCGTTGCTCCTCGGCCGTTGATGTGTTTTCTGTTGGTCCACATCTAATTTTCGTTCTTTTAGGTATTTTTCTTTTAGGTATTTTTTTTAGGTATTTTTCGTTCTTTTTAGGTATTTGCCATGCAATGCCTTGTCCTCCCAATTTTTTGTAATTTCATTTGCCCATGTTGTTTTACTTTCTGCTTTGGCGTAGATGGTATTCGCTTCGTTTTTTGTTGATAGGGTTTCATGTACATTAAGCTGTTTCTTGAAGAGTACAGCTTCTTAGTTGATGGAGTGGATTTGGTGTTTTACTATTTGTAGGAGGGGATCATTGGTTTTGGTGAGGTATGCTTCCAATCCGATTGTTTTAGTTTTTAGAGTTAGTTCAAGTTGAATTAAACCTCGGTTTCCTAAAGCTCTTGGTACGTACAACTTATGAACATCTGATTTCGGGTGGGGCATCCTAGTTTGCGTAAGCATTTTTCTAGTCTTGTCATCCAATCTTTTAATATCATTCAACTTCCATTTAACAATGTTAAAGCTGTATGTCACTTCGGATATAGCTAAGGTATTGAGAGCTTTCATTTTATTGGCCCCATTAAGTTCGCATTCTCCTATAATATTATTTTCGGGTCTTATTCTTCATAATTGAATGTTGTATGTCATTTCCTTCATTAATTCCTTAGTATTTGTATGTACCATTTGGTCTAGTTCCTTAATCCTGTTGTTGATATCAATATCTAAATCTATAGTTTTTCTTTTTTTGCCTTTGGTACGCACGTTTGTCGATTCCGAACTTCATCCTAATATCTTCGCTGAGTAAGTTTTTCTGTTGGATGTCATCCTTGACAAATATTTTAAGATCATCATCATGGAATAGATGATTCAGTTTGGCATTCTGTGACTTGTATCCGGAGCTAAAGTTGTTCACTAGGCAGCTGAGTGGTGCTAATGCAATACAGAAGAGTAATGGTGACAACAAATCTCCTTGTAAGATCCCATTTTTGATGTTGATTGATCTCGATATTAATGACCCGTTTGTGTGGTTTTCCAGCTTTTCATGCTCTCCATTGTGAATTTAACCGTTGTGGGACAACTCTGTATAGTTTAGGCTCTTCTCTATCTGAACCCCTTTCTGTAGCCGATCCATTCTGTCGATAAGTTTCTTTTCCTTGTTTTCACCTCTTCTAATATTGTTTTATTGATAATTAGTTGGTCCTTGCCTCTGTAACTTCCACTTTTACATTCCCTTCTGTTTTGCTGAGAGTAAATTGTTTTTCGTTGTGCCAGTATTATAGTTAGTTCGTATTTACCCATACGTGTGGGGAGGGGGCTGGTTCGTGAACGCCCGAGCATATCCATTCCATGGTGGGCCATCACGTTCATAGGGCAATGTCACAAACAAGAAATATGCCAGTAGTGATAATTAATATTATTAAGGATAAAACATTTGCAAATAAGACAAAAAATAATAAATTAACAGTCATCAATTTTTTGGATGACAGAATTAAAAGAGAATACAAACTGTAATAAGAATTTTAAAAAAACTTCAAAATAAGAGGTTGTCAATCATAATTTACATGTCAGAGAAAACCTCTAAAAAACAAAAGAAGAAACGAAAATAAAAAATATAAGTGGAAGAACAGCATAAAAAAACAAAAAAATAGCTAAAAAAAACTAGCGATTTTAATGAAAAATTATGCTTTACGCCAATTTGCTTAAACTGAATGTCTTCAACTGATACCATTAGTGAAAGAACAGCATACATGACAAAATTATTATCATTATTATTATTATTATTAATGTGGACATTATTCTAAGAACAGACATTATGGTGTTACAACCATAAAATGAAACCTAAATTGCTGAATAAATTGGTTCCAAGAGACAAAATGGCTGAAAGTCAAATCTGTTCAGAAAAAAAGAAAGAAAACAGAACAGAAAGTTATTGATTTTGAATGAGGTCCAAATTGTTATTTTTTTCAAACAAAAATCATCCATGCCTCTCAAAAAGTAAAGTGGTTTATTGAAAATATTAATAATTATTATTATTATTAATAATATTAATATTATTATTATTTTAGAATTATGATTTTGTTTCTGTCGTCAACAGAATAATTCACTTTATGAGAGTATTTCAGTAAACTGTAGCTAGAAGATGAGGAATGATTGGTTTTTAAGTGAGTTGTCTATTTTCCACTGGGGACAGTAGTGATTGTTCGATAGCAGGTAAAAACCAGAATTTTGAATTCTGATTTTAGAGGCAAATAAACTCTCCCCATTTAGAAGAGGATGATACGATTTGACCCTTCATTTGTTTTTGTACCTCAGTAATCTCTAGCTCCCTTTCACCGTCTCTCTCTCTCTCTCTCTCTCTCTCTATCTATCTATCTATCTATCTATCTATCTATCTATCTATTTCTTCAGAAAGTCATTCATTCCTGTAGTTCACTGCTACTAACAAGCTGAATTGTTTTTTCTCCTGATGATGCCCATGCTGGACGAAGCGAGTCGAGAAATCTAATTGAAATAATAAAACAAAAAATATTACTATACAACCCAGTGTGTCTGAAAATTATAATTTTTTAATTTCTCAATATTTCATGTTGTTCAAAATACACACACACACACACACACACACACACACACACACACACACACACATATATATATATATATATATATAGCTAATATTAGTGGAAAATATACACATGTATATGCAAAATATATAAATATATATACATAGGTGCATACACATACATGTATATTTTTTAAATAAAAATTCTAAGTGGATAGAATCCAGGTAGAACTCAATGTCCAGGACAGAGTAAGGATATAATAAAAAGGCTTAAACACTAATATTCCATGGTCATAATTTATTCCATTGAAATCGTAAATACGATTCAATTCATCACACCTACAAATTCCAAAACCTTTATGAATTTGTAGGTCTGATGAATTGGATCTTATTTACGTTTCCAATGGAATAAATTATGACCATGGAATATTAGTATTTATATATTTTTTATATATATATATATATATATATATATATATATATATATATATATTGTGTGTGTGTGTGTGTGTGTGTGTGTGTGTGAAAATATATAGAAAATAGGAAAGAACTGTTCCATCTTCAAGCGAAATTTTTTTGGGAATAACTTATTTCTGAAATTTACGTGTTTTATAAGCATATTCATTATTAAAATCAAAATTTCTATGGTAACGGCTCGAGCAACCGTCCAAAGAGAAAGGGGCGAAAAGTGTTAATAATTTGTATCAATATCTCAGTTACATTCACAGATATCAAGTCAGAGTAAGGTTGGGGTGTCTAAATTTAAAGCGGAAAAACATCGCATAGTCTGGTTAAGCGTATTGAGATTTATTTATTTTTTTATTTTATTTTTTATTTATTCTGAAAGGGTTTTGTGCATATAAAAACTGTTATAAATCAGTAAC
Source organism: Acanthosepion pharaonis (assembly GCA_903632075.3). Lineage (NCBI taxonomy): Eukaryota > Metazoa > Mollusca > Cephalopoda > Sepiida > Sepiidae > Acanthosepion > Acanthosepion pharaonis. The sequence continues at coordinate 189,135 of CAHIKZ030000785.1, read as the reverse complement.
ATTTGTTTCTTGACGCCTTCATAAAGGGTTATCATTTATGGTAGAGCATTTAAACTATTTATTATGACTATGGTTTTTAAAATTATTTTATTGTTTATTTTTATGCTAATTATTCAATGCAAAAATTTGATGATGTCGGCAAAAAACCGTTAACTCGTGTCTATTGTTTAATAGATTTTTATTATTAAGAAACTTAATAATGTGTAGTTTTTCATGTAGGCATAAAGGGCATGGGTCATCCCAAGTTTTACAAGTTCTAGTTTTGTTTATAACTTTCCATTTTACTTTTGGTGTTTTATATATATATATATATATATATATATATATATATATATATATATATATATGTATGTATTATAAATTAACTGATTTAAAATATGGTTTCTTCGCTACACAGTAATAACCATGTTTCAAAAAACAAAGCTAAAAACTTCAAATTTAATTATATAATTAAATTAAAAGCATTAGTTCTGTTTCATCTTCAACCAAATTTTGGAATAACTTATTTTTAAAATTACTGAATTTTAAACGCACATATAATTCATACTTTCTTGTTTCCAAGGATTCAGAGAAATCCAATCTTTCATACAGGGGCGGTAGCGTGTTCATTTTTATTAACTATTGTTATATCAATTATGAGTTACGTTCGAAAAAGAGGTTGAGTTTAGGGAGGGTAGGGATGCATTTTTTAACGAATTTTGACATCCGTTAAACGCATGTCGTCTGTTTTTTTTTTTAATTATTATCGACAAAAAGTTTTTCAGCATTTTCTCCGTTAAATTCGTACTTGTATACTTAAAGATTCTTTCTAAAAGGGATGTTTGGGTTAGAATACGTTATATTTAACTACAATTTTAAAATATTATTTTTACTCTTAATTACTCATAGTCTATATTTCTTTTTAAATCAAGTAAATCTAATAGAATTACTTAAATTAATTAAAAGATTTTATTACATATCAAATATATGTATGCATATTACCAGCTACCATATTTAAGGAAAAATGTCGGTAAAGAATAGCTATTTCATTTCTTTGACTCAGTAATTTTTTATTTTTTATAAACTTAGTAATATACAGTTCCTCATGCATGCACAAAGGAGATGGATCATTTAATGACCTACATATTCTAGCTTTTCTTATTAATTTCCATTTTACTGTTGGTGTTTTATTGATTTCTTTTTAGTGCCAGAAATATTTCGAAAGGGATGTCTGATTTCGGTATTTATTTATCCTAAAAGAAGTTTGATGTTGATTGAAACTCTTTTTGAACTCATGACTTGTGTAACCTATATAGATTTTTATGTTTTCGGGATTCTCAATAGATGAGATATTGCATTGGTTATTAGCTTCGGTTTTTGAAACGTGGTTATTACTGTTTAGCGAAGAAACCATGTCTTAAATCAGTTAATTTATAATATTTATGCTCTGTAAATTTACATTGAGCACTGTTTTGTATAAAAATAAAAAATACCAATAAGAACACCGGATTAGATATCTTACTGTTCTTTCTTTTTATTATTATAATATATATATATATATGTGTGTGTGTGTGTGTGTGTGTGTGTGTGTGTGTGTGTGTGTGTGTGGCCTGAAAACTACATTGAAACATGAAACATACTGCTGCCACCATCTTTATATATATACATACATACATACATACATATATATATATATATATATATATATATATATATATATATATATATATATATATATATATGAGGTATATTTAAGCAGTAAGTTTCATCAAAACTAGTTTGGTTTAATTCAGCCGATAAAGTCTGTCTGTTTAATTTTTTTATTGTACTTTTACAATTTTCAAATAAGATGTGCTAATTAATTGGGACAACCGCTTTAGTTTCCTTTCTTTCATCATACGTTCAGTTTTAGACCCACTGAAGTGACAGGGTGTAATCGATTTCTTTTTTTTCCCAGATTAGGTCATTTGCAGTACTGTGCAATAAAATTAATCTATTTTCGGGGTGTATGATGAAATGTTTTTGACCTAGAAAAAATATTACTTCATCCGTGATTGCACCAGACTTTCATCACGCTAGACACTATTGTCTCGACTGCCGATTAGTTGTCTTTGTTAGACATTTTCATGACGATCGTCTTCGAGTATAGAATCCAGAGGTTGGCAGTGAATATTTCGGAGACAGTAGGAAATCGTAGTGCAGGTTCGCAGTGGATATAGTGCAGGTTCGTAGCAGAGCGTAGTTCTTCCGTCTGTCATGTTCGCCGGACAAGTTGCCTCTGGTCCTTCCGCCATCTTTGTTTCTCCTAGCGGAAGGACCAGAGGCAACTTGTCCGGCGAACATGACAGACGGAAGAATTCCGCGGAGATGATATTGAGTTTTTGTGTATATATCCGTATAACTAGTTATACGGATATATACACAAAAACCGTAACAGTCTTGCGGCCATTCTCTGCGTTGGACATTACTCCAAGGAAGCGTACGAAAATTGTAAACGCTCCACGAACACAATGGAAAGCCTTACCAGTGAGCAAATCAAAGTACTGTCGACTGGCTTGGGAACTCTTCTGATTTAAATCCAATCGAGAATCTGTGGTCAATCTGCAAGAGACGACTTCGTGGAATGGGCATACGAACACACAGGCAAGCCTTTACCAGTGAGCAAATCAAAGTACTGTCGACTGGCTTGGGAACTCTTCTGATTTAAATCCAATCGAGAATCTGTGGTCAATCTGCAAGAGACGACTTCGTGGAATGGGCATACGAACACACAGGCAAGCCTTACCAGTGAGCAAATCAAAGTACTGTCGACTGGCTTGGGAACTCTTCTGATTTAAATCCAATTGAGAATCTGTGGTCAATCTGCAAGAGACGACTTCGTGGAATGGGCATACGAACACACAGGCAAGCCTTACCAGTGAGCAAATCAAAGTACTGTCGACTGGCTTGGGAACTCTTCTGATTTAAATCCAATCGAGAATCTGTGGTCAATCTGCAAGAGACGACTTCGTGGAATGGGCATACGAACACACAGGCAAGCCTTACCAGTGAGCAAATCAAAGTACTGTCGACTGGCTTGGGAACTCTTCTGATTTAAATCCAATTGAGAATCTGTGGTCAATCTGCAAGAGACGACTTCGTGGAATGGGCATACGAACACACAGGCAAGCCTTACCAGTGAGCAAATCAAAATACTGTCGACTGGCTTGGGAACTCTTCTGATTTAAATCCAATTGAGAATCTGTGGTCAATCTGCAAGAGACGACTTCGTGGAATGGGCATACGAACACACAGGCAAGCCTTACCAGTGAGCAAATCAAAGTACTGTCGACTGGCTTGGGAACTCTTCTGATTTAAATCCAATTGAGAATCTGTGGTCAATCTGCAAGAGACGACTTCGTGGAATGGGCATACGAACACACAGGCAAGCCTTACCAGTGAGCAAATCAAAGTACTGTCGACTGGCTTGGGAACTCTTCTGATTTAAATCCAATTGAGAATCTGTGGTCAATCTGCAAGAGACGACTTCGTGGAATGGGCATACGAACACACAGGCAAGCCTTACCAGTGAGCAAATCAAAGTACTGTCGACTGGCTTGGGAACTCTTCTGATTTAAATCCAATTGAGAATCTGTGGTCAATCTGCAAGAGACGACTTCGTGGAATGGGCATACGAACACACAGGCAAGCCTTACCAGTGAGCAAATCAAAGTACTGTCGACTGGCTTGGGAACTCTTCTGATTTAAATCCAATCGAGAATCTGTGGTCAATCTGCAAGAGACGACTTCGTGGAATGGGCATACGAACACACAGGCAAGCCTTACCAGTGAGCAAATCAAAGTACTGTCGACTGGCTTGGGAACTCTTCTGATTTAAATCAATCGAGAATCTGTGGTCAATCTGCAAGAGACGACTTCGTGGAATGGGCATACGAACACACAGGCAAGCCTTACCAGTGAGCAAATCAAAGTACTGTCGACTGGCTTGGGAACTCTTCTGATTTAAATCCAATCGAGAATCTGTGGTCAATCTGCAAGAGACGACTTCGTGGAATGGGCATACGAACACACAGGCAAGCCTTACCAGTGAGCAAATCAAAGTACTGTGGACTAGCCCGGAAACTCTCCTGATTTAAATCCAATCGAGAATCTCTGGTCAATTTGCAAGGAAAAATTGAATGGACATACGTAGTATTAACATGTGCACTGGGTCCTGTTTAATTGTAAAAATAAGAAAAAAGTAAATAATAACAGTATTATTCGTTGTGTTTCAATTAAATTGCACAAGGGTGTACATTGGGATTTAAATTTTTGATAAACTTCAATTTTCCTAGTACTTTACAAAAAGCTGAAAGTTTATATATATATATATATATATATATATATATATATATATATATAAAAACATGTCCTTTAAATAAGTAGGTGATTATAGTTATGTATTTTTATTATGTATTAACATATTTATAGTAAGTGTCTTGTGGATGTCGCTAGGGACCGAGCAGTTTTCCTCAAATCTCCACCACTTTCGACCCGATGACAACACTATTTTAGTTTAAAGAGTTTCAATACTTTCTCGAATATACAGTTATTTTAATATGACACCTACAGTCCTTTAAATGCCTCCTTGTGTTCCAATTATTATGAGTATGATCCTAACCCACATGTTATACACCTACTTCCAGGCATGATCTTTTGGTATTTTTAATGTTTTCTTTGCTGCTATTTTGTTATTCCAAACAACAATGTTTGTTCCTCTGGAATTTTAAAATATTGTTACAACAAATTTCAAAACATTTATTTATGTGGCCGAACCTCATTCTTTTACACACTTCCTAATGTCTCCCTGTTCCTATCCTGCCATAGCTGTTTTTATATTCCATTTCTCCGTTTAATTTAGTACTTGCACTTGAAATGCTTTATGACCTTGTCTATCCTTCTTGTTCTTCTTCTTCATCATCTTATTATTATTATTCTCATTATAAACACTTAGAGACGAGTACTATTTAAGAAAATAAAAGACAACAATATTTCGACGCTACTATCAAAATATTGTTGAACATTGTGTTTTTTCTTTTCTTAAATAGTGCTCTTCTCTCAGTGTTGAAAAATATTGCAAGTGTTACGTCAATCATTTTGTTCATTATTATTATTATTATTATTAATAATAATAATAATAATAATTCCACAATGACGAAGACCTTTGTTAAGTTGTTACTATTTTGAGAAGGTTTTCATCTGTGAGTCATTAAAAATGTTTTCCATCGCTCGACTTATGAAACATTTCACCATTGTCACAACAAAAACACGATCACTTGTCGACGCCCTTTGCACGGATATCATTAAAATTTAGCCATTAAAGGCGAAATAAAGTAATTGCCGTCGTATTATATGTGATTAATTCGCTATTTGAAAACCGTCCAAATATATCAGATGTCTTCCTTTGATACCATATATATGTGTTTATACCATCGAGAAAGAAACACGCGATTATCTTAAACAAATTCATCAACTATTTAATAGAGGTGCCCAAAGTGCGGCTCGCAAGCCACATGCGGCTCTTTGACCTTTAATATGCGGTTCTTTGAACTTTGATATGCGGCTCTTTGACCTTTAATATGCGACTAGTGGAAATATGGTGGCTGAACTCCTTTTTCATCACAGTTGATATAAAAGATAAAGAAGAAACATTTCAAGCTTTATCATTATTCAATTGATATGAATTGAAATTCCATTGGATTAAAACTTAAGTTCAATATCATTGTGCATGTAATAAAAGCGTATGTGTAAATTTTGTTTATGCCTTGCAGCTCTCAAACATCTGAACTTTATCGAATGTGGCTCTTACCATAGGCAATTTTGTCCACCTCTGAGATATTAAATAGTTTTCTCTCAAGGTATTTCATTTTTCCTTTATCCAAGCAGCTCTCCCATGAGTTTGTTGAAGGTTTTATTTTTTCACAGGCAAAAAAAATTTAGCACTTCATCCGTAATGCGACCAAAAAGGTAAGGAAAAAGCCGGAAAAACCTGTTTCCTAATCCAACTATTTACGGGTGGCACCAGTTAAATCAAATTTCTCAGGCCAACCCTGTTGAATCCCACGTGGGCAGCATTCCACCAATATGAGGCCCATCCTCGACAATGACGTCATTAAATACTTAGGTTAGCAATTTCTGCTGGCATTCTTATTCCTTATGTTAACATTACTTTTATGTAGACTTGATACATATGTGTGTGTATGTGTGTGTGTTTAAATATATATATATATATATATATATATATATACATACACACACACACACGTATATATATATATATATATATATATATATATATATATATATATATATATATATATATGTGTGTGTGTGTGTGTGTATATGTTTGTATAGATAGTGGTTTCGCGTAATGTGGCTGATTAGGATTAGAAAATTAGTACATCAGTACGTGTTACATTACTGGCACACTTTTCAATTTTTTTGGTGAGACGTTGCTCAAGATATTTTTAATCAAATCCAATATATATTTCAAATTATACATTTTTTAACTTTTATGAAATTAATTTGATAATGAAAGAGAGAACGGACAATTAATCACACTAAGTTTTTGCGACCCACCATTTGGTAAATCTTTGGGTTATATATTTTTAATCATGTCGTAATAATATGAAATTTTCTCAAAGGGTTCGTAATTAAAACACCTTTATAAAATCCAACTTTTAAAAGCTAGAAACCCTTCAAAAAACAACACAATATCTACTTAGTTGTTGAAAAAATGAAAGTCGATTTTTAATCAGTTTTGGTAAGTGTGTCGGGTGCTCTAAAACTTCATCACAGATAAGACATCATTATATCAGATAAAGTTTCTTTGCACCAGTGCCAGGCATAGATAAATCTTCATATATTTTTTATATGTGTGTGTGTATGTGTACATGTATGCATGTCTATATGTGTGTGTATGCACTTGCATATCGATATCTATATGTATATCTATCTATCTTCTATCTATCTATCTATCTATCTATCTCCGACTGTAACAAAATAATAGTGATGATCATAAACAAAAATGACATGTTCATCATTACTTAGTCATATCTAAGGACCGGAAGCTCATAAACCACTGAAATAAAGTTCAAATTCACACACACACACACACACACACACACACACACACACACACACACACATACACACACATATATATATATATATATATATATATATATATATATATATATATATAATAAATCGATTGGCATATAATAAATCGTTGGCATAAATTCTAAAATGAATATATAAATTCTAAAATCATCTATATTACAAATATATATATATATATATATATATATATATATATATATATATATATATATATATATATATATATATATATATATATGACCATGCGATTACCACAGTCGATTTGTCAGGAAGGAGACTTCCTGATGTTATCAGAATGGATCGAGGTTGATCTCAGCGTGTGGCACCTTTGGAAAGCTCCTGTGGGTGAAATTGGGTAGACGGAACTCTTGAAGGCCGGCGATAGCTGTGCTATCACAAAGCCAAGAGTCATCTTGGCCGAGGGCTTCAGCGTGCTGGTCTTGTTCACATCTTTGATCACGCTAGATAACACGCTCTTTCCTAGAAACTGCTCAGCAGAGTTGCAGTATAAACCACAGATGGGCTCTGTGGGTGTTGATCAAACACAAATGTGTCTGAGCTTGCGTCTGCAATAGGGATTTTCTAGCTGCCCTAATAGACGGGTATCCTCGAATGCGAGTGAATTCGACTGGATAGTTCCACTCAATAATCACTCCAGTCAGTAACCTGACACTGCTATTCATATACCTGGCGGAAAACATATTCATAAGTCCAGAGTGTCACGGTTGTCGGTAGTTACTCATTTTCTTCCTATATGGCAATCTCTCTGTCCTGCAGTAACACGGTGCCTCACAAGTTTCACGTACGACTTCATTTTGAAGTCTTTTTTTCACTTTTCTTTGGACTGCCTTCTGGATTAAGTTGGATCGTTTCTAATTGGTCCTTTTATCTCTAAGTTGAAATCATGATCCCTCTTGCTGTTGCGACCTTCTGGTCTAGTTTTCCTCTCTACTCTTTCCTCTTTTTAAAACTTATACACCATTCCCTTGATGGTTCTTGAATGAACTTTGAAGATAGAAGCCAGAGTATGAATGATGGTACCATTACTGAAAGCCTAAACGATCTTTTTCTTCACACCATTGATCATTTGGGAAGACAGAAGGACTGACATAAAACAATTTTAACCTGCTCTCTTTCTAGCTGAATAACTCAAAGGGTTTTTCAGTGATTCTTAAGACAAATGGTGTCAAGATGGCTCAACGTCTTATCTGAAAACCTGGAAAATAAGTTAATTCAATTAGTTTAGTGGTTATAATAAACATTTTTTTTTAAATGGACGCTGTTACACGATTTGGACAATTTTGCTTTTACACCCAGTATATAATTTCACATGAAAAATTCTCCTCTGGTCAAAGGAAAAAATAATTCACTACGACGAAAATGTCTAGAACATACCTTGATCGCAAAGTCATCTACAGTAATTTTTGACTCTTATAGCATTTCACCATTCCTGACAGAAATTCTACTATCACAGTGTGGAATATCTACTAACAAAATTGATGTAAAAAAGAATCTAAATGAAATCGTCTAGATTCAAAAATAAGTTTGAATCTAAAATTCCCAGCATCCCTAATTCGCGCGCCTGCGTAATCGCATCAACGTAACAAATTTATTTACATGAAATCCAAAAGGACGAAACGCGTCACGAAAAACTTTTTCCACTTTGTTATACATTTCCCCCCGATATTGCTCTTGATATACAATAATATATATCGTTATCTTATATATATACATACACACATATATATATATATATATATATATATATATATATATATATGTGTGTGTGTGTGTGTGTGTGTGTGTTTTGAACAACAAAAATATTAAAAAATTAAATATTAAAATTTTCAGACGTACTCGGTTGTATGTTAATGTTTTTGTTTTATTATTTCAATTAGATTCCTCGACTAGTTTTGGCCAGCATGGCCATCATCAAGAGAAAAAATAAATCCTAGCTTTTTAGTACCAGTGAACTACAAGAGTGAATGACTGTCTCTGAAGAAAGTGAACTTTATCTGTAGTTTTCATTTGTTTTTTATTGTTAATTTTGGTCAGACCTTGTGTTAGTCAAACATATACTTAAATAAAACTTTTAAATATATAACATGTACTTAAATATATAAAGGTAAAAAAGTTTGGTTCCAATTTGTATTAGGTGTTCTTCCCACATACTGGTGCATGGCATTCGAACGTGTCTTCCAAAACACCTCAACATATGTGAAGATTTCTCTTTGGTTGTTCTAACTCAGCGCAAGGTTGACTTGAGCCCGTCCATAGTAACGATGTTTGTACTCACTTATGCTAACTTCTGAACCAAGAAAAATAAAATGGACATCACATAACCATATTTAACATTCCAACGAGAAAATAAGTAACCTTCCTTTTGTTGTTCCAACACTGGGCAAAGCTGACTTGAGTTTGATCATGAATACAATACTTATATTTACCTACCATAACTTTTGGAACAAAACAAAAAAAGACATACTGATGAGACATTGAGAACTTCACTAGAGTCACCATAAAAGTATAAATGTCCGGAATAGAAACTCAGGTTTTTGGATTCTTCTATCTTCTTTGCTTACATATTGAACCCGCATCTTCAGGTTGTATCTAAGTTGTTACGATGTTTGAATCCCCTTAGATTAGAGTTTGCTCTAACTGAAAATTTGGCTTTTCGATTAAAACAATAAATAAATAAAACTTATATATGTATATTTTCATCATTTCCTTCTTCAAATAATTTTATAATATTTTAAACTTAATGTAGGGTTAAATTTAAAATTTGAAATTTGTAACTTATTTTTTAACTTTATAGTAGAATAAAAAAATTAATCAGAATGATTTCTAATTTGGTCTAACATTAACCTTAAGGTTTTAATAAATTGTATCTAAGGTTCGTTGTCAAGTTTTTTGAATGATCATGTACTTGTTTATTGACTGGTCATTGTAGCTTATGTAAAAATGTTTCCACTATTGAAAGGAATTTGGTTGGTTTTGAATTTTCAAAACTCTTTATTCTGTAATCAACGCCATCACTTGACAAGACACCATAAGTGTTGAAACGCAAAAGCTATTTTTGTAGTAATGTTATAACATGTTTACAGTGGCCTAAGAAAAGTTTGTAGCCAGGAGTAATAAACTACATCCAATTTCAAAATTTAATCCCAACTCAACGTAAATAAGCAGTGTTTGGAACTCCATTTGCTAGTTTTAGTGTGTGTATTCGATTTTTCATGGATTTGATCAAATTATCAACAATCGTCTGATCCATATTTTGCCACTCCTTTAACAATGTTTCTTTAAGGGTTTTCACTGACGTGATTTTGCTTGCATGATCTCAAAGTTTTCGGTCAAAGTGCTCCGAAATGTGCTCTATTGGATTTATATCAGGACTTTAGGCTACCCATGGCAGTGACTTGATTCCTTGCAATTCGTTCGTACGACATAGTGTTGCATCTTCTTAAAAAAGGTAGATATTCTTGCTAATCTGATTGTTTTCAAATAGTGGAAGTAGTCATTTCTCTAATATTTGACTGTATTTTGAACCATTCAACCGCTTGTCAACAAGAATCAGCTCAGATTTCCCTCCAAACCAGAGAGCGCCCCACACCATTACACCAGTTCCTCCATGTTTCACGGTCGCCTGCAGATATTCAATGTTCAAAGTCTCATTCTGATTTCTCCAAAACTGTCTCGAATTCGAATATTGGCAGAATTTACTTTGACTTCACCAAATTACAGACTGCCAAAATTCATAATGTTTGCTCTCGAATTCACTTGCCCAGTGAATATGCCTGTTCCTGTTAATCTCTGAAATCAAGGTTTTTTTTTCTTGCAACACATCAGAGATGGCCTCAAACATTTCAACTATATATATATATATATATATATATATATATATATATATATATATATATATATCAGTGGCGACTCAAGGTCATCAATGTTTGTCGGGTTCATGACAATCTTTAACAAAATATTCCATTGATATAACTTAGATTCCAAAATGATTCCTTTACCCTAACTAAAATATATAATTTTTTTTTAATCTCTGTGCATGAATTAAAAGTACATATTTTAGTATTATAATATTAATTTTAATAATTCTATGAAAATAAACATTTATTTTAAAAAGATTTTACAGACGTGTATGTTTGTATATATGTCTATGCGTTTGTGTGCTTTTGTATCTCTCTGTCTTTGAATGTTTAGTTAATTTATTGTACTTTTATGATCAGTACTGCTGACTAATATCATATTCCACCAACACTACCTCAGTCATACTCCTCACCCAATACTCCAGTCAACGAGTTAAGGCTGCCAGTTTCTTTAATTTTCGGCGACTTTAGTCGGGCTAAATTTATCTTTTTTCAATTGATTCATTCCGCGAAAAAAAAAAAACTTATACTGTACGGAATGCTTTAAGATAAACATTTGAAAAGAATAAGTTGAAATAAAAACGTGTTCCTTCAAAAACAGGGCCTACATGTCATTAGAAATTTTTAAAAGATTATTTATAAAATTAAAGCAAGCAATACATTGCTTATTAAGTATATCTCCAGCATGAAATTGCTCAGATCTACGCATCCCGACTACCCACATTGATTTTATTTCATTCTTTTTTATTTTCTTTCTTTTTTTGTTTTTCTTTCTTCCTTTCTTTCTTCTTTCTTTTTCACAATTTCAGAAAGAGGTAACTTAAAGTGATATTTCTGATCTCATCGTAGCAACAATGGGCTTACGGTTAATTACACAGGCCAAAAATAACTGGTTCTCTCTTCATCATTGAGGTTAAGCAGCATTGAGTCTGATCAATACTTAACTGGGTAATGGTTTAAGAATACCAGATACTGTCAGTCGAGGGTAATTTTAGTAATTAAAATTATCCAGGCAATAAAGAATCAGCTGCTTCCATTTCAGGCAGGAATATTTGAAAACGTCGCTTTTCCATGTATATGAACAATGATTAGCCAAATAAAACTTCAATCTTAGTTAAATTAGTCGAGAATCTCTGAACGTTGATTCAAGTTTCCTGTTAGCAAGTATTTCCTAAAAGAAATGTCTTCTCCATATGTCTGGGTTAAATTAAGCACCAACTATTGTCTTTGTCGTTCAAGACGAAACTTGCTCTTAAAGAAACGTTTTCAGCTAAAATCGCACAGCAGTCGTTCGAAATCATTCCTCACATAATGAGATAAATGCAGATCGATTTATGTGTTATGTTTGACACTGAGTAACGGTTAATGTTCCAGTCAGTTAATAATGAACTTTCATTTTTGAAGGACAAAACACGTTTTGTTTTGCATGACAACTGATTAAATCAGAAAAGCAAATTAAGGACGGCATAAAGTAGAAATATTAAAAAAAATTATTAGGTAAAATTAAATGGTAAAGTAGAAAAAAAACGGATGTTCGATTAGAAAGTTTCAACTCAAAAAACAAAAAAATCAGCGAGGAAATAGCTGTATGAATATTTCATGATACAAACAAAAGGAATTACAGAAAGAGTATATATGGATAGGGTTGTAAAGAGAGTATTTGAAGAGCGAAACTGGATTATTATTATTGACAAAATGTGTTAAAAAATTTGATCTCCAAGGAAAACCAACATAGTTACTTCTGGTGTTAAAAATTGATGAGTTCAAATATTTTTAGTTTTAGTAATGTAATGTTAGTAATGTCTCTTCAAACATAAAATAATTTTTATTCACTAACTCCATTAACTTAACGTCGACCGAATCGAAGGTATGTGGTTTCGAGTTGTCTTCGAACGTTCGATCTTCTTGCGAAGGTGTGAGAGATTCTCTTAGGTCGGGCGTTTATGTAACTTCCTGTTAACCGGTTGTATTATATGCATGTATATATCCAAACTTCAGCTGGACCCACATTCTTGTTTATATAGGTCGACCCATGGACACAAATCGATGCCCAATTTTGCACTTGGTGGCTTTGAGGCCACTTTCTTATTTAACTATTAGTGCTTCTATGTCTTTTGACTTTCTGGGTTAACACCAGATACAAACCTTACTTTGGTGTATATTCGGGTGAATCCTGTACACATTGAGGGCAACACAAATTAAATCTTCTGGGATCAAAGGTTCCTGATGGACATTAACTTCTATTCAGATCTCTAGTATTTCTAGACATGGATCGCATACGACATTATTAACTAAATGAATATGTCAGAACGGCAATATTTTCAAGTGTTTTTTTAAGAGAAAAGAGATAAGCTCATATAAGAGACTTTCAATAAATTCTAACTTGAATGTCGACTGTGTTTAATAGTTGAGATATTTATTAGTTGCTTATTTTCTACCGAAGCCAAAGATAAGGATATGGTGGTTCGTTTCAAATGAAATGTTAAATTTCAGAGCCGCCATGCAAGCAAGCCTCTACTCGGAGAAGGAATGTCACACTACTTTCTACCATTACTCCCAGTGTGTCTTGTGTACTCAAATTTATTAAATCTCAAGAAATTAACAATAGATATTTTTAGCACAGCATTTCTAACAATTTCATCCCAATATTTCTTAAAATCTTTATCGTGGAAACTTGGCTCGCGTCGTTGGATAATGTCAAAGTCCGTTATCAAAAGAATACATCATAGAAGACACGCTGGCACCGCTCCACCGCCCGACCATATTGATGGAGATGATTTGCATATCCTAACAAGAAATATAGATGAGAATTTGATCGCTTTCCTTGTAGAGATTCCATTCAATCTAAAACAAGAACAGAACAGGTAAAGCTAAAATATCCATTAAAATGCCACTTTCACTCTATATGGGAATGATTACTAACCGATAGGATGTGCATGTATCAGCAAGACATATTTGAAACAACTGCACACAGTAATTCAATCCAACCGTCTGAATGAACAGATTCTACCTTCTACAATTATCCTGTTATCTATTATTTAGGTTAAATACACTAAAATATATGTTAACCAACTCTTTTATTGGCATGCCAAGACAAAAGGCGGTGACAGAACTCAAAGAAAAGTAAATACATCATTTTTTTCAACATTATTATGAAGGCAAAGTGAACATTTTAAAAGTTTCAGTTTGAATTCGAACCCGATCCCATAAATCCATTTAATGTCCTGAAAAGACTAACTCCATCCTGACCTTCGAGTGTGTTTTATAAACTTAGAATTTCAGCAATAAAAACATTTCAAAGTTCAATCAAGGGGTAATGACTGGCTTGTATCATTCAATACCGCCAAAACAAAGCTAGTCATGTTTCATCACCACAGATCAGACGCTAAATTTACTCTATTGGAACCCCCAGTGAAAATTGTATATTGGTACCATTGCTAAAGATGCTGGTAAAATGGTCGATTCTTGTACCACTCCAGAAATTTCTTGGCTCTTTCTGCTATTCTCTATGTTTATATGCGTTAGATTAGACAAAAATTGAATATTACTACCCTATCTGTGCTGTGCCAAATCTTCATTGTCCAACGTGTTCTAAAACGTTTATTTTCTACCTTGCAGCCGTTTTCCAACAGACGCTATTTCAATGGTGGAATTGCCTAAGTTTTTCTATAGTGATATTATCTTCATTCCAGACAGTACCGAAAAGTTCCCGGTACATTCGAAGAAATATTGATATTTGGTCAAATTTGGGCAATTTGGTCGAGCTGAGAACTTATCAGCAGCCCCACGTTTTATTTCTATTGTGTTTATCTATACAGATATTATCTTTACGGTTTACACATTGTGTGGCTTCGACATTTATGCATTAAGTAATATTAAGTTAAGCATTTAATGCAAAAACCACGAAATCTGTCAACTTTGCATTAATTCCCTTAAGAAAGATATTATCACTCTCTCCCTAGACCGTCTATAATTAAACTAATTGAGCAGACTGTACTGTTTTGCTTTGTCTGTAACCGGTCAGAATAAACAATAAATGGTTTTGGATCAGTGGTTGGATAAAGGATTATAAACAATTGTGTAAGCTTTTAATTAAAACGCTAAATGCAATTCTTAAATAAATTTAGCTCAGCTTAGAACTATGATTTGAAATAAAGCCAAAAACATGTCTTCCTTATCAGTCATTTTTTTTTTTCGAATGTTAAAAAGTTCGATATTCACCGAATTTTATCGCAAAATGGACTTTATCCTTTGGTAAAAGTGTCCGTTGACATTTCTCGGCGTTATTCAAAAACCTTACAGGTTGATGTCAAAGATGAAGTTATACCTCATTAAACTGTTAGTCAACAAGCCCAAAGCGAAAATGTGAACTTAGAATTGAAAAGTCGGTCATTTATTATTTCGTTTATTCCTAAAATATTTTACGCATACAAAAAAAAAAAAAAAAAAAAAAAAAAAAAAAAAGATAACACTACAAAAAGACGAGTATTTTGATCGTTGGCATAAATTCGTTTCATAAGAGTCGATAAGAGTAGGTTATGGTGGATACTGCCTTTTACAATATTTTAATTAATTTTGACAGCCACAGCTACAGGCTGTAAGTAGGAGAAAACAAGAGATGCTCGTCTAAACTCGGTTTTAATAGCGATAAAATATTGAACATCCTAGGCATCAAATTATTTTGGATCGATTTGCTTCCGGTTATAAAGGTCAATGAAACAATGTTATTTCTTAATTTTCGATTTCAAATAATGTGCTTTCATGCCTGATGACAACTCGATCAGTCTTCGTACTTAGAAAATCCTTAATAATCAAATTATATAATCTCTCGCTCAAATAGTATACTTCTCTATGCGTTTCCCAAGTAACTCTGTTTGATATCTTTCTTATCTCGAACGCGGAATAAAA
The DNA here is from genome assembly GCA_903632075.3 of Acanthosepion pharaonis. NCBI lineage: Eukaryota > Metazoa > Mollusca > Cephalopoda > Sepiida > Sepiidae > Acanthosepion > Acanthosepion pharaonis. The sequence continues at coordinate 173,209 of CAHIKZ030000785.1, read as the reverse complement.
TCCTTCTCTGCAGCTCTATCCTCTTGGCAATCCCGTCCAATCGGTAGTGTCTATAGATATCTTTATCCGCTTCCCCATCAGGCAAGACCCTTCTACTAACGGAATATCTTTCTGTTAGCAACCCACTGATTGGGACGTATTTTGTGATTCCCTTCGCAAAATGCGCAAATGATATATCTTCCAAGTGAAACCACTATCTTCTTCTTGTTTCTCTCCTTCCTGTTCAGCAATCACTTCTTCCGGCTATACTAGAGCAACAGGTCTGATTGTAACAGACGTCTCTTGTCATCGCTTGTAATCAATGTAAATGTGTCCTTAAAGAAACAAAGTCACCATTCGCTTATAGAATCAGACACCGTATCAGACTCTCGTAAGTTCTGAAGACGGTGGTCCTGGAAGAGTGTGCCGAACAAAAGTTAATCCACAGTCCTTCCTCTTTTCAATCAATTTGTAGTGATTGTCATCTACTGCAGATAAAGCAGAGCGTTTTGCTCAGAAATTCTTTTCCAATTCCACTCACGACTCATCTGGGATATCTTTGCCTCGTTTCCCCACTAGAATAGAGTCTCTACTCTGTGATATGCACATTCATGGTTTTTGCAATCATTTCTAAACTTGATCCCCGCAAGGCTTGCAGATTCGACAGTATCCATGCAATTGTCCTAAAGAAATGTGATCCTAAACTGACTTATGTTCACACCAAATATTATAATGAATGCCTCGCTACTTCTTTTGCCTTCCAGTTTGTTGGAAGTCCTCCTCTGTAGTTCCTGTTTTTAAGAACTCTGGGGGAACACTCTGACCTCTCGAATTATTGCCGTATTAGTCTCTTACTTCTTTCTGGAAAAGTAATAGAGGCTCCAATCAACGCCGAATTTTACTTAACACGAACTTCCTGATGCCATCATATCCAAATAGGTATACAACTATTTACTCCTCTCTTAGTAACAAGTTTAACAGTTCTAACAATAAAAAAAGTGGCAGCTATTATCAAAAAGGACTTCTCATTACAGTGTTTAACTGGGGCGAGAAATGACTTGTAAATTTTAACGCATACAAAACAAGACGGCTATCACTTAATCACCAGGGAAGCTTTTCTGCCTGCCATCAGCACGGTTGATTCTCAACCCCAGGAGAATAACACATTACACCTTGGACTCACGTTTTCCACTGAAATGAATTGGATTGATTACATTGAATCAATTGCAAGTTCTACTGCTTAGGAAGTTGATTTACTTGTGTTGTGCTAGACAATTCTTCTCACCAGAATTCTTCTTACACCTTTAATAATCTACCAGTTAATAATCTACCATTCGTCAATTCAATGAATACTACCGCCATTTGTGGAGGTCTGGTACTCCTTTCCTACTGTATATCTCAGGAATCGATTCTGACCTGACATCTCGACTACAGTTACTTTCCTACCGACACGACTCGGCTTCTCTCTGTAATTTGTACAAATCATTTGATGTCAATCGTTCTAATGAGCTGTTCTCGTTAGGACCCCGACTGCGTGAATTTAAGCGTGCTGCTAGATAGGCAACTAGGCCTGATCCTGTTACTTCTGAATTTAGCTGTGATACAACCGCGTCACTTCTAATAGTTTATTTTCTAGTACGTCTCACGAGTGATACTCCCTTCCAATGTCTTTTGCTTCTCTGCCACACCTACATTCTTCAAAAATTGAACTACAACCACAATCGCCATCTTCTGTCTTCATGAATACAGTTCCTTTATTGTTCTTTCTCCTCACTTCTTTTCCCTAAAGTCTTCTCGTTTTCTTTCACTCCCTGTAACCCACTGCGTCCTAGTGACATTATCGCCTTGTTTGGATTGAAATGATTTAAAAAATATATAAAGACTTTTCACTTATTTCAATGATGTACTTAATATACTTATAAATATTTGTCATGTGAAAAGGAAAAGAAAAAGATTCTGAATGTCAATAAATCTTACCAACTAGAGAATTATATGAAACAATTATTCCTATTGTTCCAATAATTGTTCGGACATATGGACAAAAACTTTCAAATCATCTGAAAATAATGCCTATATTACAACTTTCGATCAAATTTGAAATAAATCTATAAATTATATGTAACTGATTGTAATGTTTTCACTTTGATACATCATTTTTATCTTTCTATTCGAAAAATTACTTATTTTTCATTCATTCATAATAAAAGGTTGCGCTCAAAATTAGAAAGATTAATCTAGAAAAAACAGCGTATGATGATAATACATCATTTCAAAGTTAAACAATTTCGTCTTGTCGTCCATTGAAATGTGTGCCCACATTTAAGTCCTTAAAATTGAAAACGAGAAAAGCTAAAATCTGTATTGCTTGTAATTTTCAAACTTTATTGACAGACGATGAATTGATTTTCGGCTTTAATGTTTCATTTTGTCATCATCACTTTCGATTTAAATGTTCAAATTTTGGTCTTTAAATACATTTCATTTTAGAAATATTTCAGAATTAATATTTTGACTATTTCTTTGAATCTTAGCGCAAGAAACATGGAAAATGTTATTATTTTCTGTTTTTTTTTGTATTTCTATTGATTTTTCTCGCAATTTTTTAGATTTTTAATTTTGATTTTTTTTGCAAACGACTACAAATAATGTCACTGCTTCATCTAAGAACGTAGTATATTTGGATAACTCGGAATTTTAGTTAATTTAATAGAATAGCTGAAAAAGCACACTATATAATAGTAGTAGTAGTTTTAATTAATTCATATCTTTCTCTCACTATATATATATATATATATATATATATATATAAAGAAGGTGACATGTTGACGGTAAAATCTAGAGAAATCAACACATTAAATTTTTTGATTTTGATGTTTTGCAAACGACTACAAATAATGACACTAATTCATTTAAGTATATTTGAATGCCTCTTAATTTTAGTTAATTTAATAGAATAGCTGAAAAAATACACATAATAGCAGCAGTAGTAGTTTTAACTTTTCTCTCTCTCTCCCACTTTATATATATATATATATATATATATATATATATATATATATATATATATATATATATATATATATATATCAATACTTAAATGTTATTTTTAGTGGATACTTATACTTGAGTAGACGCTCCGTTCATTTATTTTCTCCAACCGGCATGAATATTCGAGAAATCTTATTAAAGAAAAAGATGCACTCTCCGGCAGTTTTCGAAACTGCGTTTCCCTGGGAACAGGGTAATCGTCGTTAGATCCGACGTGCCGTAACCGTCTCAGTCACAAAGAAACTTTGCCGATCAAGCAAGGTTTGGACAGTGCTATATGTATATAATTGTACACTAAATCTCACACCGAGCGGCGACAGTTTGTTTTATTTGGATGCAATCTTCAGACCATATCTGAGATTTTCCTAAAGATTATGTTCAAGCATCTAACAGATGTCAATTATATATCTATATACGCTCTATCCATGAGCCCTTTTTTATAAATATAGAATACCATAAAACTATATTTTTTATCATATCGAGTGTAACAACAAAATTGTCCATCCCACTAAATGTTTACTATCTGAAAAACCACTAAATTAATTGAGTTTCTTTTTTCCAGGTTGTAGCCATCTTGACTCCATTTGTCGTAAGAATCACTGAAAACCCTTTGAGTTATTCATCTAGAAAAAGAATAGGATAAAATCGTTTCGTGTATTCCAAACTGAGCAATGGTAAGAGGAAAAAGGCCTTCAGTAATGGTACCAACATTCATACTCTGGCTTCCATTTTCAAAGTCCATTCATGAACCATCAAGAGAACCGTGAACCGTTTAAGGAATATGGAACTATAGATCACAACAGGAAGAGGGATCATCATTTCAACTTAGAGCCAAAGAGATCAATTAGAAAAGATCCAACTCAGTTCATAAGTCGTTTAGCACGTGAGAGAGGTTTTTCAGCTATGCCAGTTGTTGTAATCTAGAAAGGGTTAATGCATGCGGAGTAACCAAAACGGAGGTTGGAAATGAAATATTAATCTTTATAACATCAACAAAATACAATACTCGACAGTGGCGTGAAGTAGGTAAGCCACTGCTAGTAGTGGACTACTTAGACAGCATATTACCCCCGCACACTCACTTACAATAGTGTCCAACGTATTTACGAGGATTGAGACATACCCATTAGTGTTCATAGGTACGGTATATAACAACAGTCCAAAGAGCAGTGAAAAAGACTTGAAAATGAAACTGTACATGAAACCTGTGAAGCACCTTATTACTCCAAGACAGAAAGTTAGAAAGGGCGAAGATCATCTTGAATAAGTTAGAAAATGATCCTGGAATAACTTAATTTCAACCCTTCAGGAGCTTCCGATCCTTAGCTATGATTAATTAATGATGAATATGTCATTTTCGTTTATGATCGATTTCATCACGAATCTTCTGAGCTTGGAGAGTAATTATACATTCTTATTGTCCAAAGTAGAGTCCAATAGTCTTATAAAGAACTCGGTAAAATATATTTAATCATTTCTAAAATACAACGGTTCAAAGCTTAATCCAGCAATTGAACAATTTTGCTGTTACACATTTTGGACAATTTTTCTGTTACACCCGGTACATATACGTTTATATACATCACGTATATAATGCGTTAAAAGACTCCCTTTTTCTTCGGTGTGCCAATAGCTTAGGAGTAGAGTCTCTGACTGATGTCGAGTTTCAATCCCGGCTTGAACCAATCGAATGTCTAGCCACACTGATGAGCTGTGATACAGCGAAACAAGCTTATATATATATATATATATATATATATATATATATATATATATATATATATATTATAAACTGTTACATTAGGGCATGCAACTTACAAAACTGCATATTTTATTTCGACGTTTAACAGGTCTCATCAGGTAGTTAACAACGATAAACCATTTATTTTATTACTAAAGCATTTATTTTATAACCATCATTTATAACCATCGTATACTAATATCTCAATGTTTATCATTTTTTGTTCTCTTATTTACCTGCTTCATGTAACTGATGTATTTCACTAAATATTTCCCAAATTAATTTTTTACCCTTAACTATATTCCCTTTCAGATCATGCCTCTTCCTGTCTTTCTGTCTTCTGTTTTCTGTCCTACAGAACTGCATAATGATAGGAGTGTGCTGAGCTATCAGCTGATACCGACAAACGTAGCATGTATTTTGTTACTATATTTCATTTTACACTATCGAGAATAATAATAATAATAATAATAGCAATCAAGGCCAGTCCCTGCTGACTGCAATGTATCTTTGAAGATATTCAAAAAGGTGTCAAAATATAAGGACCTTGAAATAGAAATCTCGAAAATGTGGCATATGGGAACATCAACAATCCCTGTTGTAGTTGGAGCCCTAGGACTGGTTGGAAAATATTGCAGTAGACTAATTGAAGGGATTCCTGGCAGTCTATTCCTAAAGGAGATACAAAAAATTGTTCTAACAAGTACAGCCCACACTTTACGAAGGGCTTTATGTAATTTTTTTTTTTTTTTTTTTGTCAGTGCAAAGTGTCATGATGCCATTTCTAACCTTAGGTCCCTGGGCGGGACCCGGAAAGAAATGTGTAAACGCCAGAAATCAAAGAAAATAATAATAATAATAATAATAATAATAATAATAATAATAATAATAATGTTGATGATGATGATAATAATAATAATACGTGGTTGAATTACAACGAAAATGACGTGTTTTCCGAAGCTCCTGAAAATTTAACGTTTTTTTTTCTCTAAAAATGTAAATATGAAATGTTGTTATTTTTACGATTTTGACGTAAATATGAATTCTTCTTCTTCTTCTTATTATTATTATTATTATTATTATTATTATTATTATTATTATTTTTATTTATTTATTTATTTATTTATTTTATTTATTTATTTGTTTCTCTTTGAATTATTCTGATTGATTCAACTAATTTTCTTATATTCCTTACAAACTCTACGATATTAACAGTAGATATTTTGAAAGAAATTTTTTTTCTTAGAAAAACTACAATATTTTTCTTTTAGAAGAACTACGATATTAGTTGTAGATAACGCTAAGTATTTTCGATGAGTTCAGTGAATAAATAACTGAATATACAAATGGACGAACAAATGAATGAACAAATGAATAAATGTTGTATATAATTTTAGGCAAAAAAATAAGTTATCAATATTCTTGTATTTTGTTAATACTCTCCGATAAATAACATCATTGCATTCTTTAAGTTAATCAATAAAATATAATTTTTTTTTTTAATTTACAGGGATCTTTCGCTTAATCTTATCTTTAAAAAACAGTAATTATTTTTTTTTAAATTTCACGGAAGCGATACGTTGTCTTTTTTTAACCGAATGTTAACTTTTTCTCTTTTATTTAAATGTTTTTGACAATTTCGTTAAAAGGGCTAGTGGGAGGTAGCAACAACAATAATATATTTTAATTAATTAACAACTAATCTGATTAACAGGAGCATTAACAACAACAGTAAAAAATAAATGAAAATAAAAATAACCATCTCTTTCATTTTAATAATTGCAAATATATAATCTATTATTGAAACATAATACTCTCTTATATAATAATGCTTTGTTTCGTTGAATAGCTTCTCTAACGTCTTTCTTTTTGAATTCCAATTACGGCACTATCTCTTGGCAACCCATCTAGGAGTTATTCGTGCAGAGGAATGAATGGCTGCTCCGTTATGAGGTCGCAAATGATCCTCTACAGGCTTCGGAACCCTGTGCCGGTAAACTTTGGGTGAACTTTTGGTCTTCAGATCCCCACAACCGGGATAATTTCAATGATGTCCCTTCAAATTCTCCAACTAGATCCACAACCATTCATTTAAAGAAAGAAAAGGTAAAATGATCTCGTGAGGAGTAAAACCTCGTTATGACTGCATTCTATGAAGTGTTACACAAACACCACTGGCATTTGGCGGGAAAAGGTTGGACAAGCAATTAGAAAGTACATTGATGAAAATAAACTATAAGACGGTACATCGTGAAAAATAATCGATTGACAAATGGGGTGAAATTAAAGAAATAAAAAGAACTGCAAGCAAAATAAGTGAATCACCAGAACATAAAAGGGAACTGGAAACGAACATAAAAAAATACTAACGTTACACAAACTACAGATCATAACTAAGAAACTGATATAAACACCAATCACTGTGAAGATAATGCTTAAAGTTTAGAAGAGTTGGAAAGGCGTGATATTAGTCGCTCACAGGCCTGTAATAAAACGAGTTCAAAACACATTGAACCGAACTATTTTACGAAAAACAAGAATAGTATACAAGACGACGAGGAAAAAATCATGAGACATAAAATATTGAAATGGAGGAACGAGAACAACTCTCAAAATTACAACCAACAAAACATAACCTCGAAACTATTAAAATCTCCAATGTATCACATAAATTAATTCTGGATGAAGTAAACCTATATTTAAGTCTCAACGAAGCAATATATGCATCAACAATAGCAGCAAGTAAAAAAATTAAACGTCAAAGTAAAAAAAGACAGTTTTACAGACATGAAGATCCACCTTGGAAATGGAAAATAGAGAAAGAAATTGAACAAATTAGAAGTAAATTATCAATACTCGATGAACTGACAAGAGGAACAAATGTAAGGATTAGAAAAGGTAGAAGAGTCAAAAGAAAATGCAAAATTAGGAATGAAAATGAAATCCTATCAGCTAAGGAAAAAAATAAAGTAGACAATACAACTGAAGGTTCAAAGAATCAGACGCTATGAAAAAAGATCAAGATTCTACAGACAGAACAAGATCTTTCAAACCGACGTGAAGAAATTTACAGAGAAATAGACAAACAAATAATTGAAATGACAACGCCACCCCACCATGAGCCCACAACAATAGAAACATTTATGCAATTCTGGACAAAAATATGGGCTTGCCCTAGAGAACATATCAAAGAAGTAGATTGGATTACGCAAGAGGTAGAACGGATTAAAAATAAACCAGAACAAACATGGGCGATTGTGTTGAATGGTCAATGATCCTACTAAAATTCCGGTATGGGTAACTAAAGGAATTAATTTCTTTCTACCCAAGAACGGTGCCACAAATGCACCCCAAAAACTACAGACCAATTACATCTCTCCCCACTATTTAGAAACTGTTGACATCTATTCTTACAATACAGACATATTCCTTCTTGGAAAAATATGATATACTACCTCTTGAAGAAAAACGGTGCAAACGTGTTTCTTACGAATGTAAAGAACAATTACTAATTAATAGGATGATCTTTGAAATCTGCTTCAATACAAAGAAAAATCTCTGCCTGGATAGATTACTGTAAGGCATTCGATAGTGTACCCCATTCTTGGATCATAAAGTCTTTAAAAATGTACAAGTTATAACCCGTCGTCAAACAAAGTATGTCGTTATGGAAAACAACACTTCACTTCAATCATATAAATGGAGTCTTTAAGTGTAAGCAACAACAGAGGAATATTCCATTAATTGTCTCTCTTACTATTTTGTATATCCCTAATAGCATTAACGAGCAAACTTAACAAGACGGCATATGTCTATAAGATATCTCAAAAGAAAATAAGCCATCTATTTTACGTAGATGACTTAAAGTTGTACGCTAGGAATAACAGTGAGCTGGAAGGTCTCCTGAAAACAGTGATAACATTTGAATGGAATTCGATTTTGATAAATGCGCTAAAGCCACAATTTCACGAGGATCACTACAACAAACCTCCTTTATTTGCTTAGACTCTGGAGTAACAATCAAAGATTTAGAGCAAGAAGAAGCTTATAAGTACCTCGGTATAAATGATGGTGAAGGAAATCACCATAAAAATGAAATAAATAGTTCAGTAAGAGTACTATAGAAGGATAAGACTGATATTAAAAACTGAATTGAATTCACAGGAAAAAATTATGGCCATTAACAGGCTTAAAATCTCAGTGGTTCAGTAATGTTTCAATATCTTGAACGGGATATGATATCATGAATTGATTCTAAGACAAGAATGCTTTTTCAAAGCGTAACATGTATCATTCAAAGGCTAATGCAGACCATCTATACATACCCTGGAAAGAAGGGGGAAGAGGTCTTATTCAGCTAGAATTGTCATACAAGACAACAACTATTGGCTTACTAACATACATGGAAACAACAAAGGACTGGATGATACAATTAGTCAAACAACATGAAAAGAGAAAGAAAAAATATTCAATCATGATAGAAGGTTGTAAATAGAAACGAGATTTACATTTGGTAGATTCTATAGAAAACAAAAACAGAACCCAAGAACCAACAGTTGCAACAAAAAATATGAAAAAGAAAGCCAAGTATAAAGCTCTTGAACAGATGAAACAATGCTGACAAGACAAACCTCTGTATGGCCAATATCCAGAACGAGGCTAATAAATCTGATGTTGATAAAATTAACACTCAACGGTGATTACGAGAATCTGGATTAAAGGCTGAAACGGAAGGCTTTATTTTTACAGCGAAAAACCAGAGTCTTTTGATTAGAAACTTTCAGGCAAATATTATGCATAACAGTGTGGATCCAAAATTCAAATTCTGTGACAAATACCAGGAAACCATAGACGATCTAATCTCAGGATGTTCTGTACTTGCACCAACTGAATATAAAAATCGTCACGATAAAGACAATAAAACTTGTCTACTAATTGATATGGCTTGCCCAGCAAACTGTAACATAGCAACCAAAGAATTTGAAAAACTATCGAATAAAGACATGGAGATCATTATAGAAAAAATGTGGAAATTGAAAACAAGAATAGTACCAGTCATAGTAGGTGTGCTTGGAATGATAAAAATAGGAACACAACAACACTTGAAAAAATCATTGGAAATCCTGTCTTAAGAGAAATACAAAAATTGTCTTGATAATTACAGTCCATATAACGCTAGTGATGTTAAGGAAGTTAAAAAACAAATCATGAAATGTAGCCATAACAACACACCACTGCCTGCTTTAGGTCTTCTCGCAGACTTAGTAGGTAGTGTGACCATAGCATTAATGGAAATAATAATAATAATAATAATAATAATCAATAATAATAATCAAGTCAAAGAAGTTGAAAAGTTCAAGAAATGCACAGACCAGTTATCATTGAGGTACTGGAGTTCCCTATTTAAAAAATCGGAAAAGTTTCCTAAAATTACGTATCTTCAGAAATCTGCGTTGCTTGGCACTGCAAATATTTTATAAAAGTTGATATCTGTTTGAACTTGTAGAGTTTAGTGGAAAATTACCATGATGCAAGACTTCCGGTTGAAAATGAAAACCCGTGCGAAAGAAGATAATAATAATATCGCTTGAGTAAATAATATCATGGAATCATTGCATTGGATATGGTAGAATTTGACTGCCTGGGATAAAATGATAACCTATGGCCATGGGCAATAGGATTAAAATTAGCTTATCACCGGAACTTCTCATATATGACGCAGGACGAATTTTTAGCTATTTTTTATCAAATATACCATCAGTGCTGACCTATTGGTACAGATCAGGCCGAAAATGGTGTACTGCTGTCATTTCATGGTGGGGGTTACCTAGTCGTTACTTTCTAGTCTTGATAGAGTTCAAAAGTCTCTCCAAGTCCTTGTTGGAGAAGAATTATTTTCCACCCTTCAATCTATCTATCTCTCTCTCTCTCTCTCTCTCACACACACACACACACACACACACACACAAAGGTGGATATGTGGTGAATCTCTCACTGCTCTATCGCTACTTCTATGGAAAGTGCTCCGATGAACTACATTCTTTGGTTCCGCAAGGTCTAATCTTCACGACTAAGACCCGCCATTCTACTTACATTGTAGCAAACCACCTACATTCCCTTCGTATTCCATCGTTGAGAAGTAAGTTCCACTCGAATAGCTTCATCCCGAGAACCACTGCTCTGTGTCATCGACTCCAAATAGGATGTCTCCACGATCACTAAAATCTTAACCTGTTTAAATCTAAAGTTAACCATTATCTTCCTCTTTAAGCCATATAAACTACCCATTAACGTAAGCCCCTACCTCAGGTGACTACAGGTCTTGTACTGGGGGAACAAAAAAACTATATAGTCATTAACTAAGCATAAATAATTCTGGAACACAAGCAACTGTCATGGAGGATCTAGATAGTATATTATCAGATTTGTGGTAGTTAACGAGGTTGCTGCCACTATAAACGCTATGGCAGGCGCTTAATTCTACCTAATGGAAACACGTGTCAGTTATTCTGATGGTGGTAAAAGAAGAACCTGAGCACCAGGTTTATTCTCGTCTAAAATGGCTTCCGGTGCCTACTTTAGTCATTTAATCCGATATTTCGCAAGACGACGGATCAGCGTACATTTCTATCCGTCATTTCTTTATCCCGACCTTCTTATCCTTTAACTTAACAGTTCGGATTTTTCTCACTATAGCAGCATCAACATTACTACTACTACTATTACTACTACTATTACTACTAATACTACTACTAATACTAAGACTACTACTACGATTACAGTCGAAGCTAGATCAAAAACAAAATAGAAAAATGTCACTGGTACAGACTCATACACAAGTGAATATAACAAATAAACTGAATAAGAGAATAAAAAATAGATATTAGTGGGTATGAACGGTAATCCACTGGGAATTGTTCGAACGACTATATAGATGAATAAAAGTTGTTCTAGAGAATAAAATTAAAAATATTTTACGATTTTAAAATTTAAATTGAGGACCCGACAGGTAAAAAGTAGAGATTGAGGAAAAAAAGAAATATAGATTATTAATTTTTTTGTTGTTGCATTATTATATTTAAATCAGGTTGTCTAATGATTGTTGTTGTTGATCGAGAGACAGTTACTCTGCACAAATCTCAAGCGATTTTCTCTATTGTCGTTGTGTTCTCAAAACTCTCAATATTTTGTTGAATTTTATTTTTTCCAATCTCACCTTTGTTTTTTTAAAGGTGATAATAGCATCTGTACTACTTTTTAAAATGTTTTTTTTAATTATTTTTTAATATTTTTACCTCCTATTTCCTTCATTATTCTTATATTTTATTTCTTGTTCTTTTTATTTCTTTCTTTCTTTCGTTCATTCATTCATTCTTTTCCTTCTATTCTATTTTTCTCTTAGATATATTCTTCGTTTTTTTCCTTTACATCTTATTCTCCGTCTTATTCTTTTCTTGATAACATCATTCTTAAGAATTCTCCTGAAGACTTCGACATTCCCTTCAGTATTCTATATAATTTTAGTAAGGCTGCCGCCTGGATAATTACGATTCCTTGTAGAATGTCCAATTCTAACTTCGTTGCAATTTTCATGGAGACTGCCCCAATCAGCACCAGTGCCGACTTCAGATTCCACAATTATATTTTAACTTCTCACGCAATTCCGTGATATTTTTCTTTCTTTTCATTTTATTTATGTATGAAATCACAAACAAATTAAAATGAAAAAAAAAATTAATTCTAATTATCTATTTTCGAACAAAAGTGTTCTGTTTTAATTTCAAAATCCGTGATTTTCTTTCCACATTGTGTTGTTTAGCAAATCCTGGCCTAGTAAGTTGCCTTCAAGTTCGCATAAATGTCATTGGGAAAATCACGAATGTGACAGATTTTCCCAGATCTATGGATTAAATAGTAGAGTAGACTTGATTATCTATCCTTGAGCGACAACTAATCCAAGAGAAAGGAATCTATGAATTCGAAATCGTGAAGAAAACAGCGGAAAACAATTCTACACTCTGCAAGAATGAATAGCATTTCACCAATAATAAAGTAAAAGGGAATCTGTGGAATGTAAAGATCAGCTACCTCATGAGGAAAAATGAGATTCAGAAGTGAAGAATCTTATTATCTGCATATTCCATTGAATTACTTGTACAGGAGTACAGACTCAGATTTTCTGCATAGTCCATTGGATTGTTTGTGCAGTATTGCAGAATCTGATTATCTGCATAGTGCATTGGATTGTTTGTACAGGAGTACAGAATCTGAATATCTGCATATCCCATGGGATTGTTTACACAGGAGTGTAGAATCTGATTATCTGCATAGTCCATTGGTTTGTCTGCACAGTATCGCAGAATCTGTTTATCTGCATAGTCCATGGGATTTTTTGTACAGAAATGCAGATTCTGGTTATCTGCATAAACATTGATAAACATTGCAATATGATGAGCACTTATATAAAATTATGTAATGCTAGTGAAACCTAAAAGGTACTTGTAATAGTGGGTGTGGCTAAACTGTTAATATCATGACAGTGGGTATCTGGTGGGTTACAGTAAATCATTTAAAATCTCCAGTACATTCCTTAGTATAATTGCAGATCCCAGAATTTGCTGTGGTGGACACATACTCTATCAATTCTCATCTTAATTTAGGATTCTTTCAATTTCAAGTGGAATGTAAAATCGTCCCAAGGAATCGAAAAAAAACATATACCAATATTTTCTCAGTTCTCTACAAATTCCAGGACGTTTTCGTGTTTTTTCAAGGTGTAGTCCGTTAATACAGATTCAGCTACCGTCTTTGAAATCTTCATACCCTTCATATGACTATCAGATCATCTCTTCTCACTCGAATGATGAAATTTTTACATTAACTTCAGAAGAAAATGATTTACTTGTGAAAGCGGAGTGGTATTATATTGAAGGGTTTAAGAAGGTAAGGGAATAAGATTTCCAAATTTTTTATGGATGTTGTCTTATTTAACGAATACAAAAACAGATCTAAGCAGAAAAGTGGAAAAATGTGTGTAAGTAATACATACTTGTCTAGATGAGCCGTCATAATGCGCGTACTCTCATCCACTGAAAAACTTATTATTATTAGTTATAGAAATTAGGAGGATTTGAGATAATTACAATTAAGTAATTCATCGAGTCTAGAAGAAACCTCAAAAGAATGCAGAAAGCACTAGACGGCCGTTTCGTCCTATATTTGGGACTCATCAGCAGTGCACATCTACTACAGAGAATTGAAACCCGGACAGTTACGTTATTAGGCAAATGTCATACCAACAGTTCCAACAGGCCCCAGTGACGAAGACTTGATATAGCGCCGCTCGACCACATATTCCGTAGTGAAACTCTTCGTCACCGATTCCCGTTCGAACAGTTTGTATGACGTTTGCCTGATAACGTAACTGTCCGGGTTTCAATTCTCGGTAGTGGATGCGCACTGACTCGATGAATTACTTAATTATGGTCATTTCAAATCCTCCTAATTTCTATCACTTGTATATCCTTTCTTGAACCGGCTTCTGATGCTCTAGACGGAGCGGCTTGGTGATAGTAACCATGACTCGGGGCGGCGGCACAATCCTATGAGTAAAAGAGAAACTTGGATGAGTTCCACCACGGAGTATGTGATCGAGTGGCGCTATATCGAGTCTGATTCCCAATCTCTTCGTCACCTCGGTTCTGTAGTGGATGCACCCTGCTGATGAGTCCCAAATACAGGACGAAACGGCCGTCCAGTGCTTTCTGCATTCTTTTGAGGTTTCTTCTAAACTCGATGAATTACTTAATTAGAATTATTATTAACTTTGCAAATGAAGATATATTTTATAAACATTGCAATTTTTGTAAAAAAGCTTAAAAACAATGGCTATAAATGCCCCGATATTAAATATAAAATGGAAAATAACAATAACCAGGAAAAAAACAGAAATGGAAAAATCATTTCGTACACCCCCCTATTTAACCAAATGGTTAGTAGTAAGTTAGATCAAAAGTTTCTTATTTTGATTATTAAACATTTTCCAAGTAATAACCCTCTTAGCAATCTTTCAATAAAAATAGGATAAAATTAAGTTATACTTGTACTGATATTCTAGAAAAATTATAAAAAGCGTAAAAATAAAATTCTAAATAAACACTTAAACTAAAATAAAAATAATAGTGATGCCAGAACGAAAATCAATAATATTAATGATAAATTGTGTAACTGTAGAAATCCCATAAATTGTCCATTGCAAATAAATGTCTTAATGAATCTATAATTTACCAATGTACTATTTCATCTATTGAAAAAACCAAGTGTTAAAAAAAAATGGGTATCGTAACCAAACATCGCTCTCTAAATATTTTTGGTATTTTAAAGAAAGAAAGAAATCCCCACAGTAAAAGGGAAATTATTAAAAAAACGAGAATTTGTATGTCATTAAATGACCCATGTCGTCTATACTGCGTGCCAAATTATTATCGAGATAACTTTTTTTCTAATATTTCAAAAACCGTCCAATCAATTCACACAAAATTTTCACACAATGTTGGCAACACAGGCCTGCGCAATCACTGAATTTTTGTATTGATCTGCGCAATGTAAACAAACTGCCTCCGTATTTGTTATCAGCACGGTGATTTGAGAGTGCCAAATTATTAGAAAAGTGTAAGAATTTAGTGAAAAATGGGCTGTAAAAGCAGTTTAAGTGATGCTGAAGAGAAAACTATTACCTCAGAACTCTCAAAAGGTAAATCTACTCTAGAAATTTCTAAAATGATAGGGAGTTGTCATCAAAAAAGAAAAGCTCACCGCCGACCCTACACAAATATGCAAAAGGGCAGATAAAGGCAAGCCGACGGTTATTTCACGTCGTCTCATGTCACGACTTAAACGAGAGGCCACGAAGAACCCTGGACTTACCAGTCAAGAGCTTTTCAGTCGCATTGGGGATCCTACTGTGTCTAAAAGTACTCGGTGTCGGTATCTGCGGGAAATAGCAACAACAGTCAAACTTGTATCGAAGCCTCCGTTGACGAGAAATCACATTCAAAATCGATTGAAATGGGCCGAGGACAATATGATGATTGATTTCTCTAAAGTTTTGTCCACACACGAAACTCGAGCAACACTTGATGGGCCAGATAAATGGTGCCAAGGTTGGGTAATGAATGGACAGAATCGCCATCAGCGTTTAAGACGCCAACAAGGCGGTGGAGGCATAGTGATCTGGGGTGGTATTATTGGAAAAACATTAGTGGGCCCATGGAAAGTACCAGATGGCGTCAAAATGACCTCTGATGCATACATAGCGTTTATTAAGGAGCATTTTGAACCGTGGATGAAAAGGCAAAGACTTGCCTTCAGAAGGGCAATTGTTTTTATGCAAGATAATGCTCCCTCACATGCTGCTCAAAAGACTACTGAATATTTGAAACAGTTAGGCTTCGATGGACCTCAAAAAATGAAGTGGCCAGGAAATTCTCCGGCTTTGAACCCAATCGAAAACCTTTGGAGCATCATGAAGCGAAGACTGTTCGTCAACGGACGACAATTCAGGAGCAACGCTGAGTTGTGGGAAGCAATTCTTGATATATCTCGCAGCATTACAGCAGATGACATCCTACAATTAACAAATTCTATGGATCGTAGACTTCTTCAAGTAATTTTAAAACTGGGAAAGCACATTCCCTATTAATTTGTTTATAACTGTGCCTTTGTTTGTATCTGTTATTATTTGTTTGATTAACTTATTTATTAGGTTCTTTTGATCATAAACATTCACGTGCAACATTAATAAACGTTTTGTTTTCTCAATTCTGGGAATTTTACTAAACCTTTCTAATAATTTGGCACTCTCAAATCACTGTGCTGATAACAAATACGGCACCAGTTTGTTTACATTGCGCAGATCAGTACAAAAAATTCAGTGATTGCGCAGATCAGTATTGCCAACGTTGTGGGAAAATTCTGCGTGAATTGATTGAACGGTTTTTGAAATATTAGAAAAAAGTTATTTCGATAATAATTTGGCACGCAGTGTATGTCTACATGAAAAGCTGTATATTATTAGATTTCTTAAAAATAATGATTTATTAAATCAACGAAACGAACTAACTGGTTTTGTTCTTATTGTACAATGTTTACATCAAAACATAGTTAATAGGACTTTTCGTAAAAAATCTATACATTATAATTATATATCTATTATTTGATTACATATAATGGTACATAAATTATTTGCTTAATTCCTTGATTTTAACATTGACATGTCTAATGTGTCATTGAATATAATATGTATTGTATTTTAGGACATAATAATTAAATATATGAAACAATAATTTAAGATAGTCCTAAAGTATATAAAAAAATAATTTAAAAACATAAAATGCCAGAATTAACCCATTGTTGGATACATTTACCTCTCTGTATTATTTCATTGTATCTTAATGAATATATTCTTAACCGGAAGCAATAGTGACATGTCTAATACATGTAATAGATAGATAGATAGATAGATAGATAGATAGATAGATAGATAGATAGATAGATAGATAGATATGCATAAGTTCTATGCAATTCTATCGGATAGGAATTGTATGCAATTATGCTGAATAGATAGAGAAAGATTGTTACATATGAACAGGTTATATGCAATTATATCAGATAGACAGATAGATGTGAATAGGTTATAGGCAATTTTATCGGAAATATAGAAAACATATATAGATTTTATGCAATAATACCGGATAGATAGATAGATAGATAGATAGATAGATAGATAGATAGATAGATAGATAGAACTTTAATCTTTAATCTTTTACAAACGAGGTTCTAAGTGGTTTAATTCATAGTCGAGATTTCCGCTTCATAAGACGTAATAAAACCCGTTGATAACTGTTCAAGCGTCATCCAATTCACTGATATAATGGTCTTATAATGGCATCGTCCCCATCGTCTTTGCCTCTCCATATTTTTGCCGCCACCAGAATCTTGCGTAGGCGTTGCGTCACAGGAGCTAGCCATCGTTCGATTTCGCCGACGTCAAGTATAAAACCCGACCTTTTCATCAATGTAAGTAAAAATTTACAGTTTTGTCTTGATCTACAAGTTCACAAGTGCCAACAAATTAGTAATCTTGTAGGCAATGTAATCATTTCCTTCAAGTTCAATCTTTATTTTACATGTCTGCAGTGGAAAACCAGGAGAAAAGCATAAGAATTTTCTGCCTTCTAATATGGGGCTGCTTCATCTTGTGCATAAGGAATGTATTTTTCTAGAGTTGGTTTCTACACCTACCAAGTCATGGGATTATTTTATTCATGTCTGCCTGAATACAAGAGATTGAATATTATAATGATTTTCTTCTTTAAAAATATAAGTTAAGAAATAAGAAACCAAACCTACATTGAAAACGTAAACTCTAGTATCTTCATATTCACAAAGACGCAATAATGTCAGTTTTTTTAACCACTTAACCTCAAGCAAGGTAAAAAAAAATGCCACTAAGATACTAAGAGAAAAATACATTATTTAAGAGAGAGAACAATAAAAGAATAGGAATAAAGAAAAAAGAAGATAACGATTTACATTGCATTTTAATTTTTGAAAGTCAAATTTGATTGGAAAGCAAGAAACTGGTTGGACAATGTCAAAATTGGACTACAGGATTGCTGATAGCTATTGTTAATAATTGTTCATAATAATATAAATTCGTAATAAAATGTTTACTCATTAAATAACACTTATTTTAAAAAGTAAACAATCAATGTATACCTTGACTTCTCTTAAAAAGTAAACAAACATGTATTCTAGGAAATAAAGTTAATAAATCTACAATAATATAATAAAATTTATAATCATATAATAAACGATAAATAGAATAAGAATAAATGAATAAAAAAATAATCATTACTTCCCTTTAAAAAACTAAAATCGCTTTCTTGAACTCATGAAAAATCCCATTTATTCACTACGACATCCAGCCTTGCTTTTCATTCAGTATATAATCCCATCAATGATAATGAAAAAGGACAAGTTAGAATTTCGCCCTTTAGCAGAAAACAAGAAAATATCATTTTCAGCGGGAGTTTCCTTTTCATGGGGTTGACAGCACACTTTCGAAACTTATTTCGGTTCTGCTTGCAATATCTGCTTTTAAGTAAACTAGCAGCACAGGTGACCAACCAACATGAGTTTTATTCATCAGGCATGTCAACAAATATTTACATTTTCATTATACAATGCACAATACTATTCGGAATTTTTCATCAACCAATAAAAATAGCTTAGTAGTATACTCAAGAACTAAAGGCAAAAAGATTTGCTTTTCATCCACTGGTTTGTTGAATATCATTAATATAAGTTTATTTCATTCCAGCGTAGAACAAATGAGGAATAATGTATTACACCAATCTTCCAAGAAGAGAAGAATTATCAAGCCTCAAATAAAATCTGATATTCAGCCCAAATACAAAAATTATATCTGTTCCCCAGAGAGGTTGCTTCTCGTACAGATATCGCATACACTCGGAGGCTATAACTTTACTAGTCGCTCCAGGATTTCCTAAACGTCAATAATATACAATGAAAGAGTATTATGTGATCAGGACTGCTTCGACTAAATTGCCACCACCTGACAGGTATTTAGAAAATGATACAGACTACTAAGTGTTTTTTATGCTTTCGATTTCCGACCTCATCCTTTTTTCAGTCTTTCAAAAGAATTGACATGGGATTATTTATCTGAATTCTTAAATGAAGTATTTCCATTCTTCATTTTTAATTTTTCATACATTTTTCATTTTGTTCTTCCATCACAATATTTAAGTCGATGTACACTACGACCATTAAAGTAAACACTATGAAATCAGCAAAAAATAAATAGCCCGTCTTACATGGATGGCGTTTTCACTCATTTGGACACAGAATTTAATGAATCGTACTTTTAATTCTAGAGCCATACTACTTCCACTCTTTCACCATTTATTCACTTCAAATTATTTGCTTACCACCCAGCAGTAGTAGATGTCGTAGTTGATGGCATAATTTTAAATGGTATATATTCATATATCATCTATGGTAAAAAAAAAGATTCCTTATCTTTTTTTTTAATTTGTCAAAACTATTTTATGAATACGCATTAGGAGTTGTTTGAACCTGATTTACGCTATAAAACGCTTGCACGATTTGATTCGCACAGTTAATCAAAGACATTTTGGCATCTAACTTTTCACATCTCGCCCACTTCTTACCTATCTTGACCTAAGAAAAGGTGTAAATATGTCTATGTATTTGGAGATAAATACTAGCATAGACTATATATATATATATATATATATATATATATATATATATATATATATATATATATATATATATATATATATATATATATATATATATATATATATATATATATATATACTTTTATATAAAGGACGAAGACAATTGGCAGCTATATCAGCTTCTATAATTTTCGTGTGTGACTGACTCATCATCCATTTTAAGCGGACAAAACTTGGACATCTTCAAGCCGTTGTATATTTTGGCTTTCTCTCGCAAGAGCTACTTCAGTCTATCGGCTCGGATTAATACGAACTTTGGAGTTTTTATTTTATTTTATTTTTTTCGTTTTGTTTTCATAAGGCCTGTGTTTTAAGAAGAGACCAGAATATTCTGCGTTGGCTGCCAAAATGTAAGACGCAGCAAGTAGAGATGGAAAGAGAGACGGAACGAGAGAAAAGACTAAGAAAGAAAGAAAGAAAGAAAGAAAGAAAGAAAGAGGGAAGGGCAAAATACCAAAATGAAAATCAAATCAAGTAACGTGTTGCAATTTTTAAACGACTTGAAAATGCAGAACGCAATTGAGAATAAAAATACTGCGGCCATAATAATTGCGAATAAAAATAATTGGTGATGATGATGATGATTTGATGACGTTGGTGATGATATTAACATTACGCTATTATAAATAAATTTCTTGTAATGTTTATATTAAGCTATCAATTCATTACAAAAGCACTTTAGCTATGGCATAAAACATTTCTGTAAATAATCAGTACAATTGTACATAAAGCAAAAATTGAAGTAATAATAATAATAATAATAATAATAATAATAATAATAATAATAAATGGAAATCTCAGAAATGTGGTACATGAGGATATCAATAATTCCTGTTGTAGTTGGAGCCCTCGGATTGATTGGAAAAGGTTCCGATAGATTCAATGAGGGATTCTTGATAGACCATGCCTTCAAGAAATACAAAAAAAAAAAAATGTATTCACAAATACAACTCATATATTACTAAGAATTTTATCTATGTAAAATGTGTGTGATCTCAGGGGGTTCTTTGTGGGGAGGCAGTGTATACAAGAAATGATCAATGGAAGATCTCATGAAGCCATTTCTGACCTCTGGTTGGGATCCGAAAGGAAATGTGTATACAACAGAAACCCAAAGAAATAATAATAATAATAATGATGATGATGATGATGATGATAAATGCTTTGATGCGACTGAAGACATGGTTCTCATGTTTCCTGATCTTAAGTAATTGTAGATGTTAATATGTACATACTTGTTTGTTATACAGAAACAGTGGCAAGATAAACCGCTTCATGGCCAATACTCTGCCAGTACCAAAGAAGCTGACGTAGACAAAACCCGTACCCATCAGTGGCTACGTAATGCAATGCTGAAAGCTGAAACTGAAGGTTTTATCCTTGCTGCACAGGACCAATGCTTGCTAACTAGGAATTATCAAGCACATATACTAAAATATTGTGTTAGACCAAAATGCCGATTCTGTGATAAATATCCAGAAACAATTGATCATCTTGCATCAGGTTGCACGATATTGGCACCCACTGAATATAAAACCCGACATGACAGAGTGGGCTAATATCTGCACTGGAAAATCTGCAACTTCTACGGGAAGGAAACTGAAAGAAACTGGTATGAACACCACCCAGACCCGGTTACGGAGATAGGACCTGTTACAATTCCATGGGACTACACAATACACACTGACAGAACAATCAAAGCCAACCGCCCAGATATTGTTACTAAAGACCACAAACAAAAAAAAGTGCCTCCTTACTGATATGGCAGTCACTGCAGACTGCAATGTATCTTTGAAGATATTCAAAAAGCTGTCAAAATACAAGGACCTTAAAATAGAAATCTCAAAAATGTAGCACATGGGAACATCAACAATCCCTGTTGTAGTTGGAGCCCTTGGATTGGTTGAAAAAGATTCCAGTAGACTAATTGAAAGCTTCCTGGAAGTCCATGCCTCAAAGAGATACAAAAAAATTGTTCTGACAAGTACAGCCCACACTTTACGAAGGGATTTATATATGTAATTTTTTTTTTTTTTTTTTTTTGTCAGTGGAAAGTGTCATGATGCCATTTCGAATCTTAGGTCCCTGGGCGGGACCCGGAAAGAAATGTGTAAACGCCATAAATCAAAGGAAATAAAAAATAATAATAATGAATGCTTTGATGCGACTGAAGACATGGCTCTCATGTTTTCTGATCTTAACTGATTGTAGATGTTAATATGTACGTATTTGTTTGTTTTTCTTTTCTTGGAGAATGAAGATGGTCACAGTAAATATCCCGTGCAGTATCGACGATTTGTTTTGCCTGAAACCTTAAACAGTAGCACATATCCACGAGAGGCTGATTACACGGTGTAAATAAAGTTCACATGAGAGAGTAGTGGAGGCTGGTGTCGAGAGGATTGTTTTCTTATTTGTAAGGATGGGGGAGCCAAGGTGACCTGGGAGCCATGTTTTGATAACTGGGAACACACTCAATCGGAGAACGTCTCAGCGGACTGTGTTAGCCAAAATGAAGTTATTTCTAACTTAGCTCACCTTCAAGGTTATACGTTTTATTTTATCAAAACCATCATTGTCTCGCGCACATTTGACTGTTGGGCATGTGCTTGATATACTCTTATCACATTGGGTGTCATGATGTGTAGCTTGAGCTTCATATATTTGTATCCGAGTGTCACTTACTATTACTACTACTACCACTACAACATCAACAACAACAACTACTACTGCTGCTGCTGCTACTACTACTAATACTAATACTACTACTACTAATAATAATAATAATAATGGTTAAGAGAACAACGCGATGAAGATGAAGAAAAAACGTTTTTGACAATATTAAACAATATTTCAACAAAATGTCTTCAAGTTATATTTAAACATTTTTAAAATATAAATATACAAATCTGCAAAAAATTGTTGAAAAATTTTTTAAAACGTTTTTTGTTCTTTTCCTTATCTTTTATTAAAATCGTGCTCTTCTCTTAACTGTTGAAAAATATTGGAAGACTTATGTCAACCATTTTGTTTAATAATAATAATATCGTCGTTTTACTAAATAATATTATGGAGTCGAGCTAAATAGAAGTGACTATCTGAGATAAAATTTAGCTTACTAGAGGGTCCTAACCTCTCATATATGACACAACGCGCGATATTGGAGCAGTTTTTAAAAGATCTTCAAATACGGTAATTTCTTCGTTTGTCTTCTACATTCCTTAGTCAAACGTAAACACCAAAAATATGAATGCTTACTCTTAGTTTTTGATACGTATTTCTTGCGACTTATGTTGCTCTTTACAAGATTTTAAAATGCTTCATCTAAAACATTCAAATGCTATTACTTCTAATACTACTAATATACACAAAGGTCGCAATTCAACAGTTATTATTAGTAGTAGTTCAATATTGTAGTAGTTCAATATTACACACAATATTAGTAGTAGTTCAATATTGATAAAATAAAAGTTTTATAAGACTAACGAAAATGCAAAATCACTGATGATACCATTCTAAAGAATTTCATACATTCATTCTCTATCCAATTCCTCGCTAAAATTTTACTACGAATATCAGAAATTGTCATCTTGATTCGCAGAAGAAATACAAAAAAAAACACGACCGTAAAATACTTCAGCCATTTTCTAAAGCATGTCGACATTAGTTATTCTCTGTTGATCCCGTTTTGCTATGGACGATTCCAGATGGGGGAAAGAAAAGAAGTTCAGCATTAAAGAGAAACAACAGAACAGTTTTTATTCAGTAATTTATTAACATATATTTCTTTCATAGTGGAATTTTCCTTTATTCTTTTCTCATTTATGTGAAAATTTACTTTCAACTCCTTTCAGAACTTGTATATAAAAATAATGATTCTGATAAAATTTCTGCCTAAAACCATGAAGCATCAGTTGATTTTATAACCACTCATCATTCCCTTCGCGAGCTTAGTATAAAAGATAGGATTCCAGTTCAAAGTTTTCAGTTGATTTTTTATCTCATCAACCAGCATACACTGAACACACCAATTCCACTTCCACTAACCTCGTCTATTTCCAGTACTAGTTTCAACTAACTGCAACTTAGAATTTCCAACAGTACAGGCTTCATTAGATTCTTTGAAACGTATGCGTCAATTCTAATGGATGATTAACGATTTATATTGACTGCAATTTATAGTTACGAGTTTGCCTTATTTCGCCATAGTGGAAACTTTCCATCACGACACATTTTATTTGTAGTATTTTTATTATTTCCTTGGATTTCTGTTGCATACACATTTCCTTCTGGGTCCCAACCAGAAACGTAAGGTCAGAAGTGGTTTCATGACATTTTATATTGATCATTTTTGTACAAAAAAAACAACCTATGATCATACACCTTTTAGATAGATAAAGCTCTTTGTAGTAAGTGAACTGTACTTGCGAGTATAATGTTTTGTATTTCTTTAAGCCATAGGCAAACAGGAATCCCTTCAGTGAGTCTATCGGAACCTTTTCCAATCAATCCAAATGTTCCAACAACAACTGCAATTATTTATGTTGTTATGTACCACATTTTTTTATATTTCCACTTCAAAATCCTTGTATTCTGAGAGATTTTTGAAGAGCTTCAAAGATACGTTACTATGCAGAGAAAGCCATGTTAATAAGAATGAACATTCTGTCCATGTGATCTTTGATCTTTGATGTCTGGGAGATTATCTTTGATTGTTCTGTCTGTGTGTACTGTAAAATCCCATAAATCTGTTACAGGTCCTTTTTCTGTAACTGAGTCTGGGTTATGTTCATAAAAGTTTCTTGCAGATTCCTTCCCGTAAAAGTTACAATTCTTCCAGTGTAGATATTTACCCACTCTATCAGACTGAGTTCTATATTCACTGGGTGCTAACACTGTGTAATGTGACACAAGATGGTCAATTGTTTCTGGATATTTATCATTGGGCGCACACACAATTTTTCAGTATGTGTGCGTGATAATTTCTACTTAGCAAGCATTGGTCCTTCGATTTCAGCTTTTAATCCTACAATGCATAACCACTGATGGGTACACAATTTGTCTACATTATCTTCTTTGATACGGGCTGAGTGTGTACCATAGCGAGCCTTACGTTGCCATCGTTTCTGTATTTAGTACATTCCTTTCTTTTTTAGGTTCTTTGCCGCTGTAGTAGGTGTAGTTATTATTATTATTATTATTATTATTATTATTATTTCTTTTGATTTCTGTTGTGTACTCATTTCTTCCCGGGTCCCGCCTAGATACCTAAGGTCAGAAATTGCATCATGACATTTTTCAAAAAGTAATCAAAAAAAGAACATACACACATAAAGCCCTTCGTAAGGTTTACGCTGTACTCGTAAGAACAATATTTTGTAATTTTTTAAGGCATGGGCTACCAGGAATCCCTTCAGTGAGTCTATTGGAATCTTTTCCAATCAATCTAAGGCTCCAACTACAACAGGGAGTGTTGACGTTCTCATGTGACACATTATTATTATTATTATTATTATTATTATTATTATTATTATTATTATTATTATTTAGTGGACTTATGAAGCACCTGCATTATTTTAATAAATCATTTTGGGATATTCTGTTTCTTTGGGGTTTTTTTTTTATCTCTGCTTCAGTGACGGAGAATGCGATATGACATCATAAGTGTCGATATGGAAATGAGGATAAACGAAACGACTTCGTTTTCGGTTCAGTTTTCATTTTCGGTTACAATTCAACGCTGTATCCCATCCAATCTCAGGCTATGGTGGCTGCTAAAGAATAGAGAAACCAGGTCATGAATACTTCTTTGTTATTGTCAACACATAATATTACGCACTCACATAGAGATTCACTGAAAGACAAATACGTCATAATACCCCCACCCCCAAACCATGAGATAATTCTTCTTCTTAATAATGCCAAGCGTGATACACGCTTAGGCGATCATGTATCTTTCGATACATGACTGACGAGGCAGATTTTTTACCACAGTAGGTTGTCATTTCTTTCTGCGATATACCAGTTGCCATCCAAGGCTATAGAACCCGGTCTCTCCTGCTATTTACCCAGAGCTGGTGGGAGAAGAGCGTTCATACCTTTCCCAAGGGTATTAGCACGTAAGTGAATGTAATGGATTCGAGTGGCTCTCAGATTCCTCAATCCGACCCGCTATCCATTACTCCACCGTGACAAATTAAATCAGGCAAAACGAATCAAACAATAATTTAAAAAGGAACGCTTCCGATGCTCTTTCGTGTCAACTTCTTGAAATGTTTTTTTTTTTCGTCCTGTTTGTGTCTATATCTAAATATTATTTGGGGCAAAGAGAAATATTGATGGTACTGATGTTTGCAACTCGCGCATTCTTTCTTTCTTTCTCTCTCTCTCTCTCTCTCTTTCTCTCATCATCATCATCATCGTCATCATCGACGTTTTAATAATCTATCTTACATGTCTATAAGTTTACCATTCTTCCATAGTTAGAAGATTGCTGCCACATATGGTCCGGTGCCCTTGCTATTTACCTTGATCTCCTTGATAATATCCAAAGAAAAATCTGCAATATTATTGGTCCTGATCTGGCGTCTCGGTTTCAGTCATTTTGCCACCAACGTAAGACTGTCTCTCTGTGTCGTTTCAATAAATACTTTCATGGTAATTGTTCAAATGAACTCTTCGCTATGGTACCAAGACTTTATGAATTTAAACGCACTACTAGACTGGCGTCGAGATCTCCTCAGTTTACAGGTGAGCTGGCTAATAGATGTAACCGTAAATTTTATGCTAACAGTTTCTTTTCTCGCACTTATCGCTTGTGAAACTCTTTACTGGCTCCATGCCTTCCAGACAATTTTAATCTGTAAAAGTTGAAATGCAATGTCAGTCACTATGCACTACCCTCCTGATTACTCTTTCTTTTTGTTGTTCTAACCCCTTAGCAATGTACATCTTTCACACCCAGTAACCCCTTGTGTCTCAGAGACACATTAATATTATTATTGTTATTATTATTATTATTTAGTTTACTTATGAAACAACTGCATTATTTTAATAAATCGTCTTGGGATATTCTCTTTTTTTTAACTGCTTCAGTGACGGAGAATGCGATATGACGTCATAAGTGTCGATATGGAAATCACTTCTGACCTTACGTCTCTAGTTGGGACCCGGAAGGAAATGTGTATGCAACAGAAATCCAAGGAAATAATAAAAAATACTACAAATAAAATGTGTCGTGATGGAATGTTTCCACTTTCATGGAAGACACTTTCCGATATTCACTGGTTTCGGCACGAAAAAAATGTCCTTTCATGATGTTTGCTAAAATGTTCACGCGACAACTGACCGAAGATTTATTATTTTATTTGTTCCAACTACTTTCCGATATCTTATGGCAGCAAATGGCTTCAAGGATTTTTTTTTCATTGTGCAAAACGCCATCTTGCCACATTTACATAAACTTGTCGATTGTTAGATACTGCAAATTATTTTGATTCGCAAGATCTTTCAGTAATGTTTTGCTGTGTAAAAAAAAGTGTCATTTGTCTGTTTTTTTTCTTTTTATTCTCGCTTCATACTCCTCTTTTACATATTACGAGGTCTGCAGATAACATTGAGACGTGAAACTGACAATCGCCATGCAGTGTTGATTCCTGTGCGGAGAGTCACCCCTTTTGTTGCGAGGTGTATGCGTTTTTAGTAAATATTTAATGGTTGCTACTACATTTGTCCCGCAAACAATAATTGGCGGACTCATGTCAGTACGTGTAAAAAAAGGATCTATTTTTTAATTCTAAATATATAAATATTGCCAGATTTGATAAGAAAGATTTAAACTCAAAAGTGAAACAAAATATTGTAGTTGTTTCGTGATTTTTGCTTTGGAATTGTGATCAACAATCGAAAAGAAAATCGAAAACATTGGCAGGATAAGAAGAAAATTGGCCTTAAGAATGTCATAAAAGACAAATTTGAGAAAATCTAAAGTAAGAAAAATAAAGGATTGATCAGTAAGAAAATATCAAGTCATTTTAGATATTAATCCAATAGAAAAACTTCTGTCTCATCTTTCAAATATATATGAGAATAGAAAATAAAATTCAGAAAAAAGCTATGTGCGAAGCAATAAAACTTACTGAAAGTAACGTTAATATTGAAACAATAAAATGTTGAAACAATAAAATGTTGAAACAAAATATTGAAACAATATATATTGAAATAATAAAATATTAAAGCAATAAATATTGAAACAATAAAAACAGCTTAACATGTAATATAATGAAAAAGTAAATTATTGAGTTATGTGAGATATTTTTTAATAAAACATATGTCTATAGCCAATATATTTTACATTTATTTATAAATAACATATTTTCTGTTGCATTTTGCTGGCTTAATCAAACCTGACACGTCAAAAACTAGTTATTTTTAATATTATTTAATAGAAACGTAGATAAATGTAAGTGGAAACACTGTTGATTTTACAAACGTCGGTTGAGTAATACCAAATATTATTATGAATATATATATATATATATATATATATATATATATATATATATATATATATATATATATATATATATTACATTCACTTCACTTACGTGCTAATACCCTTGGGAAAGGTATGAAGCCTCTTCCTCTCCCTCCAGCTATGGGTAAAATAGCAGGACAGACTGGGTTCTATAGCCTTGGATGGCAACTGGTCTAGGAGAAGGAAAACTCTGAATTCAAAACCTGCGGGCGTCGTTTGGGAACCTTGTGCACTTCGTG
The DNA here is from genome assembly GCA_903632075.3 of Acanthosepion pharaonis. Classification (NCBI taxonomy): domain Eukaryota; kingdom Metazoa; phylum Mollusca; class Cephalopoda; order Sepiida; family Sepiidae; genus Acanthosepion; species Acanthosepion pharaonis. The sequence continues at coordinate 144,316 of CAHIKZ030000785.1, read as the reverse complement.
CACCAGGTCTCTGTATTCGTCCTTTCAAAAAGTGTGGATAGTCCTGCACGAGGCCTTCACCACTATAATCAAATCTCATGTGCCCGTGTCGGGCTGTCGGTTTCCTGGAAACTCATCTGCTTGACCCTTATACGTTGAATCTCGACGGAGAGCCGATTATTATATATATATATATATATATATATATATATATATATATATATATATATATATATTATTTCTGATGCTTCAAAAGCTCTTCCTGTGTAATGTTGACGAGGTGCTAAGAACTGCATATATATACACACACACACACGCAAACGCATACAAACATGTTTCTCGTCAACCTTTTACATTCCCACTGTCTTCTCCTTCTGTTTACGCACGCACACACACGCAAACGAACATATGCACATAGAAAATATATATGTGTGCGTGTGTGCTTTTTTGTCTATGTACTTGTCTACATTTTTGTGCATGCATACATATATATATGTGTCTGTGTGTGAGTGTGTGTATATATATATATATATATGTGTGTGTGTGTTTGTGTGTGTGTGTGTGTGTGTGTGTGTGTGTGTGTGTGTGTGTGTGTGTGTGTGTGTGTGTGTGATAAGTTAGGATCAAATATAGATTAAGTATGGATCGGGATCCGACAGAATGATAGAATAAGAACAAATTGGAAATGTTTCGCAATGTAACATGTTTCGCTTTATATGCCGAAAAAGAAGAAAGATTCTTAATTTTTTTTTCATTTTTGTGTTGTTGGATTTTCATTGGTTAACCATGTTTCACATGCATTCGACTTGTTAAATAAACGTTGCTATAATTTGTGGCGTCCCGAATTCAAGGAGAGACGACGCGTCCTTTCGAAGTTCCAAGAAAATAACGAATTCTAAACACTAACTGAAAAAAAAATACAGCTTTATGTATGTAATTCTATAATAATTCTAGTATGTCTATGTCGGTTTCAGATGATGATGTATATTGCTAAGTGTGTGTGTGTGTGTGTGTGTGTGTGTGTGTGTGTACCTATATTTAAACAAATAAATTAAATTCAAATAACAAGTTCTGTCTGTTTCATTTTTATTGCATTTTTCCGATTTCTGAATCAGTTTTTACAAATTCGGGTTGAAAATTGTGGCTAAACCATTCAAATGACGTGTTTTTTGTTTTTTTATTTTTCATTTTTTTTTTGTTTTTTGTTTATTTTCGAGTAGTTTCGATCATCTCGGCCATCATCAGAAACGAAATGTTATCAGTATCACAAACAAGTTGTTGGATACATCCGGGCATTTTTTGAACGTTATTTTTTCAAATTCAAATCTACATTCAAATCTACATTATGGACTCTCGAGAAAAGTTAATCTGAGTAAAGGAGATAAGCCTCCTTAAATAGAATAAAAAGAGCATTGCTTTCTGTGAAATCTTGATATTTTTTATATTTCAGTTTACTTGACTGAGATGATTATTTTTCAAGGTTTTTATATGACAATGTTTTCTGTAAATCTTCGACCTTGAAATAAAATCAGGGGTGTTCAGAACAAATTAGAAAAACTCAAAACAGACTAGAAAAGAATTGTTTGAACAGTTTTAAAATCTTCTGAACCACGAATTGTTTTTATTCGATGTTTCGTTTCCTCATTGTTATTGTTTTGATCTCACCTTTTGGTCTTTAATCGAAACAAAAAAGGGGAGGATGCTCGTCTGAATAAATTATTGAGTCAAAAAGCAATTTTAATAAAGACAACTTATTACAATATTAAATCATGCAAAACTAGCATAAGCTACCGATATATTGTCTAGCATGAAATGGCGTCTAATGTGATGGTTAATAAACTTACTTCACATGCCATGTAGTTAGTGTTGTGACCTCGTACAGAAGATGGGAAGTTGTGGAGGCTAGTGACTGCCTACATCGGGAAAGGATATGGCACATAGGGAGATGGGTAGGTAGGTTCTTATTTTGTTACCACCTCAAGCAAATCGAACTTTTGACGTGTGTGATGAATCAAACAGCGTTCCCTCCATTTTGATGTTATCGATCAGCGTCACGTGCATACATTTAAGAAACCGCATTTATTCTCCCTTTCGTCAGGAATTCCTATCCACTCTCTCGCTCTCTCTCTCTCTCTCTCTCTCTCTCTCTCTCTCTCTCTCTCTCTCTCTCTCTCTCTCGCTAAATCACTCGCTAGCCTGCTCCTTTATATATGCGTGTACGTGTGTGTGTTTTATATGCGTTCCCTTCGGTGTTAATTCACCTCGCATTGGTCATATGCCATAAAAAGACGGTCTTATTTTGGGGATAATTTCACACCCCACTCACGCTGGTCAAGATTTCTAAAGCTTCTACGTCACATTTGATCTTGATTCTATGAACAAGTATGGCTTCGTGTCAGATATCTATGTTTTTACATCAAAGTCCACTCATTTTAGAGCAGTGGTTAGCAAGCTAAATTAACATTGTCATTGTAGTGAGTGTGATCCATACTAGGTGAACCATTTTTAGGATGCCTTCTTTTTAATGTAAGTTAAGGAATCACATTAAGACCAAAATTAGACCAAAAATCTTTCCAATTTCGTTTTCCATCATCACTATCATTAATGACATTGTAGCAACAATAAGAAAATGGATGATTCTTCATTTGCTGTCTTTTATCCTAACTTGTATGTTCCATCTTTGAGTAAAATTGTCTATTTATTTTGTTTGATTCAAATGTTTCACCAGTAAATTGTAGTAAATATCGGGAAATGGCATCGAACACTTTTTAGTTCATTTTTATCCTTTCTCTATAAACGTATGTTAGCCTCATTCAACTTATATTCTCTAGTTGTACATCTGTTTCTTATTCTTTCTGCAATTAATTTTTGTTTAAAACTCGCAAGTTTTGACGACATTTTGGCGGTAAAATAAAATGCTATATTTCTTTTATTTTCAACCTTATTTTAGCCGCTTAGTTTCGATTTCATTCTTAATGTCATAGTCGACAAAATGTCTCCGTAATTATTTCTTTTTTTTGACAAAATTTATAGATGCGTATTATACATAGGGACATATATATATTCCTTAATCTTTGGATCATTTGTTGAGGTGCGTATTACCGATTAGGCTACGAGGAATAAAAAGAAGAATTAATTCGAATATACCTATAGAATCCTCTCCAATATCTACGAAACCAGAGCCTCTGTTGTTTTCTTTATTTACACTAGTACACACTATGTGATTGAATATACTTTGACTTTCTTAGAGTAAGTCTAATTTCATTATCATTAAATTTTACTTTTATTATTGATAGTCTTTATATCCTATAAATGCCGTCGTAAAACAAAAGTTGTGATAAAAAAAAACAGTGAAAAAGAGTGAAGTAATAAACTCAATAAGTGCACATAGGTCTGTCCAAAAAGCATCCATTCACTTTTAAAAGTAAGCTTCCACGTCCTCTACCAGATTGCTGCCTCGTTCTGATTTCCTTTAACCTCATCCAAGGTTTAAAATCCCTATTTTCGATGATGATTTCAGCTTCCGAAAAAAAACAGTAGTTGCTCTAGGTAGCGGAGGTGGGGGAAACAAACTTGCGTGATTCGATGACTGGCCCGAAATCTCTCAAAAAAACAGGAAAATTGGACAGGCAAATGTTTAATGAAAGGATCACGCAGTATACTAACTCACGCAATGCCATCTCATTGCCGACTGAATAATCCTACTGAAGAGTGTCTGTTCATGCATACGTAATAAGGTTTCCATTGATTGGTTGCGAATTTACATCAAGAACTAACAATCGACTATCGAAATATTCAATATTTCCACACACACACACACACACACACACACACACACACACACACACATATATATATATATATATATATATATATATATATATATATATATATATATAAAAGGTAATAAATCCGTTGGTATATAATCCAGGCGGAGCCTAGTAATAGAGAATATTAAAACTGATCAACAAAATAACTCTATGTATTTATTATTACATAATATTATTATTGCAGAATTTAATACAGAATAAAATCCAAAATCACCGCATATGGGTAATGCACTTATTTCAACCAACAAAAAAATAAAATTCGTCAGTCTTATTCAACCCCAGTATATAGACGGAGTTCGTGTCGGAATTACAAATTTAACTGTGAAAGCTATAAAATAAAAAAATTAAAAAAATACAAAATTTATCCATTTCAAAGTTTCAGTCAGACGAAAAGCACGAGACAGTAGGTCAGGGGAAGGTGGAAGGTATTAGTCTTAAAGGGAAGAAGTTTTATAAAATTAAACCCGGATATTAAGCTTATTAAATTGGGGTTAGAGGAAGAATGAAATGTTAATTTTAAACTAAGAAAGGAAAGGAATAAAAAGTGGTTTTAAAAAACTTAAAGTATATAAAGTTGTATTTAAAAATACAAAATGAATCTTGTATATATATGTAGGCACGGTGGAGTAATGGATAGCGGCTTGGATTGAGGAATCGGAGAGTCGAATTCCAGTTGAATACATTATATTCACTTGTGAAAGGTGTGAATCCTCTTCTTCTCTCTCCAGCTATGGTTAAATAGCAGGGCAGACTGGGTTCTATAGCCTTGAATCGCAACTGGTCTAGGAGAAGGGCAACTCTGAATTCAAAAACCTGCAGAGGGTCGTTTGGGGACCTTGTGGCACGTAGTGCACCAGGTCTCTGAATTCGGCCCTTTAAAAAGTGTGGATGGTCCTGCACGAAACATTCACCATTATAATCAAATCTCATGTGCCGCTGTCTGTTTCCTAGAAACTGATCTGCTTGACCCTCAGACGTCAAATCCGACGGGGGAGGGTCGAGTATATATATATATATATACACACACATACAAGCTTCATTGCAAATGACTGACAAGGTACTGTGGCTAAGTTTTTTTATGTAATTTTTCTTCTGTTCTTATAATTTTCTTCTTTTCTGAATATAAATTATGTGAAAATTGTCCGAATGTTCTTCCAAACGCTTTTTACTAAATGTATAGAATGTTATATGTGTGTATCTAGAGTTATAGGAATGTTTTATTTATCAAACATGGTCAGAACACTGTAGCCGTGTTCATAGCTGATTTCATTGTGTGTTCTTTTTATTAATAATGCCTTCATTATATTTAGCTTTTTTTGCATCTCTCTAAACATAGGTTAATTGGGCCTCATTTAAATACATGTGGTTACCTACCAAACTCCATCCGCAACATACACGCTAATAACACAAATATAATAGCCTCATCCACATGTAAAAAAAATTTTAAAAAAATAATGGTATGGCACTACTCTGAATTGATATTGAGATGGAATACAACGTGGTATACCGATTGGAAAAGGCACATAGTTTTAAGATTTCTTCCGTCGTGAAACTGCTAGTCAACATGCAATGTTGATTTCTGTGTCCATAATGTTTATATCTGCGCAGTATGGATCAGCAATACTGTTCCCCCATAAATATAGCAAATTTTAAACAATGTGTGTGTGTTCGTGTGTGTGTGTGTGTGTGTGTGTGTGTGTGTGTGTGTGTGTGTGTGTGTGTGTGTGTGTGTGAAAAGCGATTAGCTCTTATTCTTTTATTCATATGTTCTTTCAATATAAAATGGTTTCCATTCGGCTATATTTAGTTCCTTTATTGTTTGGTAAATTATTGACTACTTTCATAATCCCAAGTAGTCACAGATCTTAATTAAATATTTCTCCCCAGTCCCAAATCGTTTGTCCTATCAGAATCTTTTGTATTCAATGTGCAGAAACGCATACACGTATACACACGTAAAAGAAACGCACACGTTTCTGTCTCTCGTGCTCTCTCTCTCTCTCTCTCTCTCTCTCTTTCTCTATCCCTATATATATATATATATATATATATATATATATATATATATATATATATTGTCATCCACAGAGACTGTTTCGCTGTATCACAGCTCATTAGTGTGGCTAGACGTCCGGTTACCTCTAGCTAGGATAGAAACCCTATATATATATATATATATATATATATATATATATATATATATATATATGTGTGTGTGTGTGTGTGTGTGTGTGTATCAATGTTAAGGTCAAAGATCAAGGAAATTCTAATTTGCAATTCACAGTAAATCATAGCGAGACACGAAGCACCAAACCCAAAAAGTTGTCTTCATTTCTCAAAAGACAGGTCTATATATATATATCTATATAATATAGAGAGTGTATCAAAAATATTTTTACAAAATTTGGTGCTGTTTCCTGACATCAAAACTAGGGCAAAAATCCGTATAAATATATGTTAAATATATTACTCCTTCATTTTTCAGCTAAGTTTACGGTAGATACAATCCAAAAATACTTTTACAAAATTGGGCGGTGGGATTTCTGACACCAAAAAAAGGTAATATGTCTATATAAACACATATGTCAAAAAGGCCAATGTTGTACCACAACACACCAACTCATAACAAATTTTCAAAATGTCCTCCGCTTGCTTCTACACGCTTGCACCCGACTGATCATTGACTGGCGGACACTTTTTTTTTATATGAATTTTTATCTATGGTCTCGTGTAAGGAACCCGCGCCCAAACCTTGTAAAAGCAATTTTGATACACCCTATATATATATATATATATATATATATATATATATATATATATATATATATATATATATATCTTAATATATGAATATATTAAACTATAAACAATTCAATTAAATATGTGTGTGCTTTTTGTTTTCTAACAATACATAGATTGGCGTTAAAGAGAAAAAAATATTCTTTTCTTCTGTGCTTGTGTTTGAGTTTCCGTCCACTTCTGCAATTTAAGTCTAACCTTCTTTGTAGACATTCACACGCATTGAATATTTTAGCGTTAATATTTTCCCGCCATCTCTCCTAAGAATCAATATGCCCAAACCAATGGTTGGCTGCCATTTTGCTGCAAAATATATATCCGATAGCTGGTTGTTGAATGACTATTCTCCCTGGGACTCCCGATTCTGATAACACCGACCCAAATATCTGCCGCATCTTTTGTTTTTTTTCCTCTTGTTGGGAGGAGGTTTGGAGCTAGTCTTGATTCTGTAAGGAATGACTGGTTAGTGAATTCAATATTTGCCTTTATTATTGTTTATTCTTCATTTTGTTTTCCCTCTTATTTTTCTTCCTTTTCTTTTTCATTTGTTTTTTTCTCTCGTTCCTTTCTTTCTTTTTATTTATTAGAACCTTAGTTTTATCCGTTTCTTTCGTTACCAACATCTTCCTCTTCCTCATCCTTTCTTTTTTTCCACCTAATTTGTTTTTACTTCTTCATATCTACTTTCATCTTTTTTTTTCTAAAATGTTAAGAATCGCAACAAATAAATAAATAAAAGCCGTTAGCAAGAAATAATTTATTTCCTTGAACGAATCTTTCAGTTTTTCAATGAAAATGTATTATGTGAATCAAACAGCACTTCAGAGAAGATTCCCATAAAAAAACAGAATAACACGATGCTAACTCCATTTATCAAACAAAAAGAAAATTAAATGTCTGCGACAATACATCTCCCTTCAATCGCCATAGCTCGTATGATTGCATGTGTTGATGTAATTCTTTAGATAGATAGATAGATAGATAGATAGATAGATAGATAGATAGATAGATAGATAGATAGATGTAGACTGTGACACATACAAATAGATTGCGATAGATATATAAATAGGAACAGACTCTGTGTGACATAGATAAACACACTGAGACGGATGAATAGAAGATAAAGAAAACAGATATTTATCGCATATGAGTATTGTGTATCGTAAACCACTTTCCTATTTGTTTTGGGTGGGGGAATATTGAGTTATGTCACTCTCCCAATAGTGAAGAATCTACACGCCTTCTCTTTAAAAAAAATCAGCTTTCAAAATCGTAACTTTTACCTGAACTCAATGACAGACTTTTAAGCTAGTAGAAAATAAGAGTGATATAGATTTAAGTCATAATAGTATTGTACCGGGTTTAACAACAAAATTGTCTAATTGTTAGATTAACCTTTGAACCATTGTGTCTTAGAAATGATTAAAGATATCTTACTGGAATTCTCCAAGATTTTTATAACACTCTACTTTGAACACTAAGAATATATTTAGCCCTAAGTTGATTCATTCTTTTTAAAATTTATTCACCATTCTCTTGATAATTCTTGAATGGACTTTGATTTTTCCTCTCACCATTGCTCAGTTGGGAAGACATAATGGCGCTGGCACAAAATGATTTTAACCTGTTCTATTTCTAGCTGAATAACTCAAAGGATTTTTCAATGCTGTCAAGATGGATAAACGTCTTAAAAACCTGGAAAAAAGAAACTCAATTAGTTTTCAATTTTTTTTTTTTTTAGATATTAAACATTTTGTGTAATGGACAATTATGCTGTTGTAGACAATTTTGCTGTTACACCCGATATGTTTCTTTCATTATAGTCCATCTATCTGTAGATAGATAGATAGATAGATAGATAGATAGATAGATAGATAGATAGAAGACAACAACTTACTATGACATAAAGTTCGGAATGGATTCTTTCAGGTATGGAAAGTTTCATCTTCCACAAAAGTACCAACAGAGGCCGAATAGTCAACCTTGGTTCACGCCCGTATAAACTGTGGTCATATCTCACCGTAACCACTATCAGTAGGTGTGGTGTAACAGAACCGTTACTGCTATTAGAACTTGCCCGCAATCAATGCAAGAGATTTCGGGAAAATTCTAAGAGTACCTAAGCATATGCAATCCAAGCCAAATTTGAAAAGAACTTGACTTCGGCGTGTTCTGGAAAATTGCGAATAAGATTCTCAACCGAGGCAAACCGCTGGTCCTTTCCATCATAAATGGTCCTGAGGTTTCATTTACCTTTACCTCTAACTCCACGTTAGACAGCAAGGGTCATCTCCTACCTGCTATCCACTCCTACAATAAAAACTTTGCAATATCCGTCTCGATTCGTGAAATTTCCTAGACTTATAAAAAGCCTACAAAAGCTACTGTTTCGGATAAAATCTCTCTAGTTTTATTTCAACCTTCTCCTAGTGCTATGTCCAATTTCGGCAATTTTTTGACAGCTGTCTGAAGGTGAAATGTTTTTCAAGTCTGTAGAAGGTGTCAGCTGTATGCTCAGTTTACAAGAGAGCTCTTCACCATCGCAATATCACCCCATCAACCACCTCAGTGACATCTACATATTTATTGAGGCTATCATCAGCAGTTTATCAATCACCACGACAGAAAAAATATCTTGAACATCAACGTGGTTTTCGTTCTATCAGAGGACGGTAAGTGCGACGCTGAGATCCGAAGACGTATTTGAATGGCTAAAGACTCATTCGAAAAGCTAGGCAGGATATTACGAGACAGGAGGATTCCGTTGGTAACGAAGAAAAGAGTACTGAACTTCTACGTGATATCTGTCCTCCTTTACGGCACCGAATGTAGGACGGTTTCCTCAAAGATAAAGAGGAGACTCGAGGCAACGAAGGTATGGTTCTACAGAAGAATGCTAAGGATATCATAGGTCGAGCGTGTGAGCAACGATGAGGTTTGGGGGAGGATGTAAACAAGGAGGAAGCTTATACTTAGCATCAAGAAGAGGCAGCTGAAATTTCTGGGACACGTAATGAGAAAGGACGACTTAGAGAATCTGATACTCACAGGGCGAAAAGAGGAAAAGAAAGACATGGGAAAGCAACGCGTGACATACCTAGCGGGCTTAAGCAAGTGGATGACAGAACATGACCTGGGGGAAGTAGCAAAGGGACAAAACTTATTGAGAGCTACAAGGGATAGGAGGAAGTGGAGAGCCATGATTGCCTACGTACTGATGGGATACGGCAAAAGAAGAAGAAGGTCCACTGCTGACGTCTTAACCGCCATTCTGTATAGAAGCGCTTGATAATAAATTCATCACAAGAACAGTTGAACCTCGATATCTTTGAGGCTTTTGGCAAGATGTGGCATAGGGTGCGGGCTATACAAACTAAGTCCACATCTAGTGCCTTTCTGGGAGAGTTTTCTTGATTATCAAGTATTTCCTACCAGATAGGTTCATGAAGGTTGTTAATAGCCAGTCCTCAGAAGCCCATGATATCAAGGTCCTCCAAGAATCTAGCCTGTGTCCCACCTTTTTTCTGTTATATATCAACGATCTACCCTAAAACATTTTCAGATCGCGAATAAATATAAATGCAGATGACACCGATGTTTATGGTAACAAACCCCAAAATCTAGATGAACAGGGTTTGGCAGCTGATCTCTCCTACGATCTAGCTCAAACATCTCAGTGGGAGACGAACTGGATTGTAACTTTGAATACTTCTAAAACACCCTAGGGACGTTTCATCATCACACAGTAGACCCATGATTTCTTTTCCACTCATGATGAATATATGCACTTTCAATGAAGTTTCTAGTCTTGAGCATCTACGGATCTCAGTCTTGAACGTCTTCGGATCTCAGCGTCGCACTTACCGTCCTCTGACAGAACGAAAACCACGTTGATGACATCTCAAGTGAAACTCGTATATAAGGTCTATTGCTAAAGGTGCTGGAAAAATGGTCTGTCCCACATACCGCTCCAGAGGCAGATCGAACCAAAATGGGTTGGAGCTGCCCAATTCTCACTTTGCATCCTTGATAAAGTTTATTTGAACGGCTTTGTGAGTGACGAATTATTTTCCACCCTACCACCTCTTTTCTCACAGACAAAATGTTGTTAGCCTCTTGCTACTTTCATGGCAGTTGTTTGGGCGAACGACAAGCCATTTTTCCACCAAGTGAGACCTTTACAACTAGGACATGTCTGGTGTCTACTCATCTTCCTTCCCTTCATATTCGATTGGAAGGAGGAAACAACTTCTTCTCCAGAACTGTTGATTTATGGAACGAACTCTCTAGAGGATGCTTCTTCGATCATTATAATCTTAACCTCTTCAAATCGAGGTTTAACCCTTATCTATCCTACATATCCTCATAATATGCTCTATATTTTAATACATTTCTATATTTGCCTTGATTAAGTTCCTCAATGGACAAAAAACGTTGTAAAAATAAGTTTTCCCCGTGTCGCCCATTTTATTAATAGACAAATAGATGCATATATATGTCTTTACATATATACATATTCATATGATATATTATACAGATCTTTATAATTCTATTATTATTATTGTTATTATAAACAGTATATCTTTAAATTAAATGAATTAAATTTTTTTCAGGCCCACCCACAATCATTCAACATATATTTGTGAAGATGTATAAATTTTACCTGACACAATTTGACAATCCCAAGTTAAAAATTGTCTAATAAAATTTTCTCCATTTCTTATTCACTCTCTCTCCTTCTCTCTCTCTCTCTCTCTCTCTCTCTCTCTCTCTCTCTCTGTCTATCTCTTTCTCTCACTCACTGACGTGCACACCCGCTCATACCCACATACACTTTCTCACTATGGATACGTATGTATTTGCATATGCATGTATACTACATATGTAAATAATATATATTACACATTTATTATTTATTACTAGCTATGATACCCGGTGTTGCGTGGGTCATGTCCATTTTCATGGCACCGTTGTGATATGCAGTCGTCTCTTTGATAGGTTTGCATATGAAGTAAAACTCTATTAGTAAAATTCTCATAATTACAACAGTTCCACATGATTAACCATTTTCGTTGTCATCTGTTTTATATCCGTTATAATATTATAATCTATATGTGTTAAATTTTTAAAATAGATTATTAAAAATATCAACATTGCTTACCTCCCTTTATATATTGCTTACTATCTTTTTCTCCCAAGCTGTAACCCAAATGCTGATATGGTTACCATTTTAGGATAGAATGAGCCATTATTTGAATAATTAAGCAATACTAAAAAAGAAAAAAATCAACAAAACAATGGGTTTTTTTTCTAAATATCATCAAGGCCTGACTTGAAATGAATAAAAATATTGATTTTTTTTAATTTCATTTTTAAAACTTAATATGTAAAATATTTATCTCTATTAAACAAGAACCGTGCCATTGAGCAATGATAGAAAACACATTTTGAAAGATAGAAATGAGAAAACTGCATTAATTTGATTTTACAGTGTTATGTAATATGTGCACTCAACAAAAAACATACACACATATATATATATATATATATATATATATATATATATATATATATATATATATGTGTGTGTGTGTGTGTGTGTGTGTGTGTGTGTGTGTATAGCGCATTGAGCACTATTACGTTTACACCTCATGCATAAACTTAACGCTTATTTATTTGCTTGCCTACGTATGCACACTAGCACACGCGTACACAATTGCTTATATTTGGCTGTTTCATTTATCCACTCCAACTATATATATATAATATATATATATATATATATATATATATATATATATATATATATATATATATTATTTATTAATTATTTCTTAGGGTTCCAATGGAACTGGCGTACACTCTAATAATGCCCGATTTTAGAATAAAAGTATGTCTTTTGGCTTCAAAATTCTCAAGATGTGGTAGTCATTGGGCAAGAGATCAGGGGAATATGGTGGATGTGGCAAAATGTCATTGTACCCCAAGTCGCTGACCATCTGCAATGTCATCCTTTCCAGGATGTGTGGCCGAACATTGTCATGAAACAGAATTAGATCTCGATTTTAGATTAAGATTAGATTAAGCAATGCCAGTTGCATTTTGCTTAACTAAATATTAACTGAATTTTGCTTAACTTCATTTTGATGAACTATTTTTTGCTTAACTGAATGGGTATTCCATCCAATTTCTGGCACTAAACTTTGGTAGTGATGCCCTGGTTAGATTCCAGAAAGTTGTAATGAATAACACAAATGGTGGACCACCAGACAGTTACCAAAAATCTTCTGCTGATGGAATTTCGCTTTTGGAAATGTGCTTCGTCACGTTTAAGTCATTTAACAGTTGTTTACAATGTCAGAAAGGATCCATTTCTCATCATGAGACACTATTCGATTACGAAATGGCTCATTCGAATTTCGCAGATGCAACATCAAATCAAACACCTTCCAAAACGTCTAACTCTTTGACTTCCACTTACTTAATATGGAACCTATTTATCGAGTTTGTTCACTTTGCTAATTATAATAAAATGATACATTGTTGAAATGCTTACACCATTTATCTGAAACATTTCTCTGAGACATTGACGTGAGTTTTGTTCACCAAGTTTTTACAGATGTTGATTATCAATTGCAGATAGACGTCCTCTACAAACTTGATGTCCAACTGCAGATCTTCAGAAACCAATGCTGTACTGTTCGATCACAAGTGGACCCTTCAATCCATTAGAACATAGTTGCACATCATTTGCCTCGTCAATCATGTATCGAAAGATAGATGATTGTGTAAGCGTGTATCACGCATGACACTTGACTGACTAATTATTGTACTACATATTATTACTATACTCAGTAAATATGTACATGCAATTCTATAAATGAATGAAGAGCATAGGTTAGTGACTAAGTGCATTTAGTTGGATAAATTCTAGTTGTGTTCTGGAAGTATGTTTCGTTCTTTGGCATCAAATTCCTTTTAGAAAGGATAATTCTTAATGGAATATTCTCTTAAAATGAAAATTTAGACAGTTTTATTTATCTTTGCTCCCCCGCACCACGTTTTACATAAATAGATAGATTGAATAGTCTACAGCAGATAGATAAAAGAGCAGACTAGAATAGATATAGGGTGCGATGAATAAATTGTCGTCCAAATGACGCCAAAATGAAAATAACACTGACATCTCATTTTAACAAATATATTTACCAAAATTACACAAAAAATATCTTTAAATCCTAAAGAGCGAATTTATTCAATAAAATCTCAATTGTCTCCAGACTCCAGACGACTACGGAATCTCCTGCAACTCTTCTGGGCAGTCTCCTTGTTTAAGTTGGTGAATGCTGCCATAATCCTTGCCTTCAATTTCTCTTTGGTGTTACAATGAATTTTGTTTGTCTCTCACTCAACTGCGTCCCACACATAATAATCAAGTGAGGTGCAGTCTGAGGATTTAGATGTAAAGGACGATGTCGCAGAAATTGTCTGACAGCCACGCCTGCGTTCTCCGGCACGTGTGGTATGGAGCCAGTTGCGAGACATAGGATCTTCCAGCAGCCACCCTCTTGACACAAAGCAGTGCTACCCCCTCAAAGCACTTGATTTAGGCCTCCATGTTGAGTTTGAGGCCCTGTGGGGAGATGGATGGAGGCAATACCTTCGTAATCATCATTAGAATCATCCAACTCTTTCCGAATCCTCTGCACTGTCCTTATATTGACACCCAAACACTCTGAAATATTCGTATGGGAGCTTCAGGCGCGAATGCCAAACGGCACAGTATACCGTTCCCAAATTTCTGGCGGAGTGACTTGCGTCATGGTGCTCTTTTTCTCACAAAAGGTGCCCAACTGATCCTACTATACTGAGCAGTCGATAAAATCAAAAACAAGCAACACGCATACGCGAAATTAAAAAATATAAATGGCGACAATTTGCCAATAGCACACTGAAGATAGATAGATAGATAGATAGATATCACAGGATAACTCGCCTGATACTCCCATAATATGAGAGCCTTGTGGTATCGTGTGGTATTACTGGGTCACCTTGAATTAGTGTCACTGATGATGGGATTCCGAAACAATGTCTAAACATTGTGTCATTATCTGATATGAACTTTGTTGGAGGCAAAGTCATTGTATGAATAGAAATGATGTGTGTGTGTGTACAAATCATTCTTCTTCTATGTGCCGTCTACCTTCAGAACGTTCATTGTTGTGACTTTCCACAATTTCTTGTCTTTTGTAGTAAATTTTGTCTTTTGTCGTCAACCCTGTTTTGCTATCCATCTGCACAAGCTCGTTAGGTAGGTTATGCCTTATTTACCTCTGTCTCCTTTGTCTTCAGTATGTCCTTTGAGTGTCAAATACTCATTATGTGGCCGAGGACTTTCAGCTGTCTTCTTCTGATGTTAAATATAAGTTTGTTTCCATTTTCTCTAAAACATCGTCGTTGTTCACATGTTCATTGCATGGTATTCTCAGAAATCTTCTGTAGAATCACGTCTGTTGATTCAAGTTTCTTCTTCATCGGTGTGGGGATTGTCTATAGAAGGACCGATATTACGTATCAGTTCTCCAATGATCAAATAAATCATACAGATATCCGTATGTTTTTTTAAATAATTATACAGTTGTAGTGGCGCCTGTCGTAGGTCAGTATTTAACAATAATTAACAACCTTTCTAAATCATTCGACAAGATAATCTTGGTATATATTAAACACAGGTTCTGCTATGGAAAATTGACATATTAATAAGTGGATGTGTGTGTGTTTGTGTGTGTGTGTGTGTGTGTGTGTGTGTGTACAATTATTGCATAAATATATAAATAAATGAAGTTTACCATAGCAATGTGCATATGCACAACCACCGTCTAGATCTGAATAGACAAGAAATATAAATGCTGATAACTAAGAAAAGTGTTCTTATAATTCCATGCCAGACAGGCAAACAGATAGAAGTGGGTTGGACAAGTTGATATAGTTCTCAATGTCATTATTAACCTTTTTTAGATAGATTTCTTTTCCAGTTCCGGGAGAATTGTCTACATAGAAACATGGGTCTTCAGTTGGTTTTGTTCC
This sequence comes from Acanthosepion pharaonis, assembly GCA_903632075.3. Taxonomy (NCBI): domain Eukaryota; kingdom Metazoa; phylum Mollusca; class Cephalopoda; order Sepiida; family Sepiidae; genus Acanthosepion; species Acanthosepion pharaonis. Next base: position 128,621 of record CAHIKZ030000785.1, on the reverse strand, counting down.
ATATGCAAAGCAAGAACTCTTTTTGCACATCTTTTGCTCAAGATCAAAGTTCACGTTTTTCTTTCTTTCTTTTTTCCCTTTTTTATTTTTTACTTTTATTTTATTTTTTGTGCGTTGATGAGTAACAGAATCTTGTCGTTTCAAAATGCAAACGAAGAAAGAGAGAAAAAAAAAATAACGACAGAAAGAAAAAGAAAGAAAGAAAGAAATGTCTATTTCCATAACATAGTTGTTTACGATTCATTCCCTTTTTTTTTCCTTTGGCGGAGGATAATTCTACAGCATTCAAACAATTTCCTACCGAAAGAAACAAAGTTTATCCACAGACAAATCTTCAATAATGATGGCCTCATTCATATAAACAGATGTGAGAGGTGTATTTGTGCGTGTACGTATGCATGTGCGTGTGTATGCAGATAGTAAATGAGTTTATAATAAAGCTTAAATAGTCATCATTAAGCATTATATTCAGTCATTATTCATAGAATTTATTTACTAATTATTTGCAAATAAATAACTAAGATGAGATTACTCTGTAAGTAGCCAAACTTCAAATGCATTAAAAACTTAGTTTAATTTTAAGTTAAGTTTAATTTTACTTGCAGAAGTCTCATATTAAATTATTTTGAAAATACTTACTTGCAATTTAGAGAAAATATTTTCATGTATAAAAATTTATGGTTGGTTGGAGAGAAAAAATAATTCTTAATAATTTTTCATAAAATAATGTTTAAGTTTCAAACTGAACTGGAGTTAAACTGATTCTTCAAATTCGAACAATTTTACATGATTTACCTAGCAATAACGTTGCAGTCTCACAGAAGCACATCCACTTTGGAATCCTCCATACTTGCCTGTGACCCCTTACGGGAAGATGTACTCTTCCCCATATTGACCTTTAACCAATCATCACTTCACTTTTCCAAACTCAACATCCCATTGGTTAAAAGGACACAAAAATCTAGCAAGTTGAGACAAATCCTTTTTTCCCGCGCAGCTGTCAAGAGATTTGAAATCCCAAAAAATCTATAAAAAAGAATCGCTCGACTTAATTGAAGTCAGTCAGATACTGAGTTTCGAGAGATGCCAGCAGACTCCATGCGTGCCAACACACTGACTCAATATCACTACCAGCCTCTCATCAACTCAACACAACTCGCACTACTATTGCCGCGTGAAGGAACTTAACTTACAATTTGCTAAAAAAAGTGACATTATCACTACGAAATAGTAATTGTACATTTAATCAACTTTAGCATATCAGTCAAAGGCACACAACTCTGAATAACTTGAATCAATACTTACAATCGTCACACACATACACACTATTATTTGAACACAAACAGTTGACATTTTACCTTGAAATCAAGCAGTTTTAATTTCACAAACTTAAACCATCAACGTTCATTCACCAACTCTCTGCATGGACACTCTTTGCAATCTTATCTCACTTGCCACATTTAACAAGCAACCTATCATCACTTTGTGCATGTCAAATATATATATATATATATTTATATAAATTCATGTTGTTGAATACTATAACTACGTTGTTTTCCTTGATTTCTTCAAATTGTATTGTCTTCATATGTTCGTTTAATTTATTTGTTGTGGATAAATGCATAAAGTACAGATTTTAGGCCTTCACACAATTTCACTTTCTGACATTACTTAGCATAAATTCTGCAGCACCACAAATAGGAAGTAGATCCTTATAATATAGATTACTCTTATTATTGCATTTGACTTCATAGCATCTACGGAGAATATCTGAACACCAATGTGCAGGGAATGGAGATCGTGTCTCATTTTGTGTGTGTGTTTGCTTTCGGGTACTTCATAGTAAATAATTGAGAGATGACTGATTCTGCAGTGAATCGGACTAGTTGGATGCCTGTGTAACACTGACCGCTGAATCTGAGAAATGTTTGCTTTTGGCACACACTTGCGAACGCAACACGAAACCATTCGAGGCTGCGATCGGAGTAGAGCATCTGTTTTACTTCCGCTTAACAATATCAGATTTTGAGATTTCTATATAAGAATCAAGACTTCACAATGTTCTTTTAATCTCTTCTGGACATTCTTTTCAACAATGCTGTTATCAAAAGAGTTTCAATCCATCTCTTAATTTCTAATTCTTATTCTCTTATATCAACAAAGCTCTTCAGAACCGTTCCAAGTTCCCTATTGAATACAAGTATTACCGTCGCTTTAAAATATACTCATTATTTTTTAGGGCAAATTTCGGATACTTAAAACATTTGTTTTCGAGTTTTACTTTGCGTTCGTTGGGGACAGGGATATACACTGACATATTTTCATTTCTTTGTTTCGAATGACTAGTCTCCTGCTTTGGACTGAGAAATTCATCTAAATTTAAAAATCCGAAAACATCTTATTTTTTTCTTTTCTCGCAGTCAGATTCAGTTTATTTTTTTCTTAAATCATTTCTTTAAATGAAATTTACATGATTCAGCGAATCACTACTGATTAGTCTGCGATTTCGATTTCCCCTTTTGTGTAACTGATGGCTTCCACTGGAGATCAAAGATGGCTTCCACTGGAGATCAAGGAATAGCAACTATTGCCGATGTTGCAGCATTCTTCGAGTGTTGTAACTGCTTTAATAAAAAAAAATAATATCGTCAAGGTTCGTCCAATCTATTTGCATGAGACTTTGTAGAATGTGGTCCTAATTTACCAATAACGATGGAAACAACAATATTATCGTTTCAGTTGTTTCGCAAGAGGGAAATATCTTTCAAGTAAATCCCTTTTTTATTTCCCTTTGAAATGAACTGAGTGTGAAAAATATAAGAAAAAGAAAAACCTTATTATGGAGAAAGAAGAATAAAAGAAGAGAAATTAAGAAAGGATGATTGGCATTGCATTTAAATATGTGAAGATCAAACTTGATTGCAAAGCAAGAATTCGAAAGAGACTTCCACGAACAAGAAGTGTGATAGAAACTGTTAGCAGAGAACTACTTACGGTTACATTTAGCCATTTCAACTATAAAATGAGAGCTAACTGTTAATCTAGTACTGCGCTTAAATTCATAAAGTCTAGGTAGCATAGAGGAAATTTAAATCATAGACGTATAACTATGTAATATTCTGAGATGTAAATATTTATTAAATTTAGCTTCTTCTTGCACAAGTTTACACTAGTTGAATAATCTTTGAGAATATATGTATCCAGGCATATATGTTATTTGTATATATAGGAGAGATCGGATAATTTTATCGCAAATAAAGACAAATTAATTTTCATGCTTGATAAAAATTATATTCAGCACTTGAATTATTTGTTAACATTGCAAGTAGGTTTTTAATGACAGAGACAAACTAAAACCGAGAGAGAGAAAGCTTAAAAGATAAGTAGAGATTAGCAGGGATACATATTAAAAGGGGGGCAATTTAAAAGAGAGACAGGTTAACAGATAATCTAAATACGTCTTTTAAAAGAGAGATTAAATGAAGTTTTTACATTTTGAAAGAGAACGAAAAGATTCAGTTTATCAGTTTTAACAAAAGAGAATAAAATGTAAAGACAATTGAGTTGAGTAAAATGAATTTACATAACAGATTAAACGCCTACTCTTAAAATTTAGAAATTATTTTAAAAAATTGATATTCGTAATCAGGAGTGATTACTCGATAGCAAAAAATGTTTAAAAAGATTTATTATTTCTTGGATATGTGGGTTTCTGAGTCTGTCTAAATTTCTGAGATGAGGTATTATGTACATTATTTACATTATTCGGACTATTGTCCTCATCTTTGTCGCCATATTTATCTCAACGTTTCGGCCGTTGTACACTCCGGCCTTCTTCAGGTGGTTGGAATTTCATACCTCAAGGACACATGGCATAGTGGATAAAGGCGTTGGTTAGATCCAGTGACAGGACCCAAAAGAGTGTGAGTTCAATACCCGGTTAAGGCAGTGGAGAACTTTCAGAGGGAAATTAGCAAGAGTAACTGACATCCATCAAACATGGCACATGGAACTAAAACAATCTACCCCAGTGAGCGTAATAAAGGGTCCGAAACGTTGTGATAGTCCGAATAATGTAAATAATGTGGGTTTCTGTAGATATGCCACTGATGTTTCAGTGTTTGAAAATATACATATATATATATATATATATATATATATATTAAGAAATTCACTCCAAGCAAGACCGGTGTGCCACTAGCACTCAAGGGGTTACAGAGGATTGAGAACAAGAGTAAAGAGATATGTTTGGGGAAAGGATACAGAGAAGGACAGGAAACAAGCTCAGGATGTCAGATGTTGATTGACATTACACTTGAATATTTGAAGATTATAGTCATCGGAGAAGCAAGTAAGGGGAAAGGAGTTTCACAGGCGGGAAGTGCAGGAGAAGAAGCTGTTTGAGTAGAAGAGACGGGTACATTTAACCGTTTTGACAGTGAAAGTGTAGCTTGCATATATATATATATATATATATATATATATATATATATATAAAGGAAATGAAAGTTCAACACCCTAATTATGTATTTCTATTTATTGAAAATTAAACATAGCTAGGTTTATGGAAAATAATATCAAAACTCCATGCGTGGGATCCTAAATTAAGACATGTATCGACAATGCTTAAACATCATTTCACACAGGTCTTTATTCTTGTATACATATGATAAGACAGATCGTAAATACCATCATATGACGCATTATTTCAGTCTATTTTCACCTGTTCACACAATAGAAAAGTTGCATGTGGGCGAACAAGTTTCGCGTCATACCTCATACATATTCAGCAGGAGACAGATCTGATGATCATACCGTCCAGTGAACTTGTCAGACATCTTCCAGAGCATGTTGACTGACACGAAAATCATGTGGGCAAGTATTTTCTGGAACCGTATATCACTTTTTCGCTGCAGGAATACTAGCAGAACGAGTTGAAAAGATTTCTTGGCATACATTCCAAATGCAACACCTTTCACCCCATCAGTGTACAGTTTTCACTCAATAAACACCAAATGTAAGACTTATAGCCTATAGTTGCCTATGTAAGTACAATTTTGCCAAAGATTTACGTTTCATATGAAAATAACCGTAAATTACATGAAGGCTGAACCTGTTCTTATCAGGGGGCACAAGTGCCCCCCTCGCGACACAACTAAAGATGTGCATGACAGTGTTTTACTCTACGTTGAAGTTTGGCTAATGAAACACGTATCTGTACCCACCCCCGTTACAAATCCCGGAGCCACACTTGCCCTGATCTGTGTTTTTTAACGCCGTGTGGCCTACCAGTACAGCCCGAATAATATGTTGATCTTAACAAGTGGGTGTAGTATGTGGCTGTCAAGAGCATAGTCCAGGTATGTGGGAATGTTCATTTGTCCATTGTTGAGAACATCAAAGCAACACCATCCAACAAAAGCAGCAATTTTCCTACATGACCATCCAGCCTTTCGAATGTCCACAATTCAACCCTCTCTCAAATAGCTCTAATTGAACAAAAGAAGTACACGTACGTCTCCCTGACAAGGCACCTGATTCTTACATCACACTGAGATTTTATCACGGTGTGTCACCGTCTAAAGTTCAGATACAGACGATGTACTTGTAGGCGTGTACGTTACATAATAACAGAAGATCATTTGAAAATTTTAATAGTATATCTGCTATCTAGAACTTGTAAATTTTAATAGTATATCTACTATCTAGAACTTGTAAATTTTAATAGTATATCTACTATCTAGAACTTGTAAATTTTAATAGTATATCTACTATCTAGAACTTGTAAATTTTAATAGTATATCTACTATCTAGAACTTGTAAATTTTAATAGTATATCTACTATCTAGAACTTGTAAATTTTAATAGTATATCTACTATTCTACTATATCTAACTAGAAGTGACTAAATGGAACCAGATAAAAATTGGCATCGTCCTTCAAAGTGTTTCTAAGTGTAAATTTTTATATAACAAAATCGATGCAATTCAGTTTTCTTATTATTCGTTTATTCTCATTTCGTCTTGCATTTGACTAAACTAAGTTAAATAACAATGCGATAGATAAAGAATTTTTGAAAATATTATCTAATCATTTTTGGATCTAAGACTTTTGGCCATACT
>CAHIKZ030000785.1:95000-120000 GCA_903632075.3 Acanthosepion pharaonis | reverse complement strand
ACCCATCGCAACCAGTGTGTGTGTGTGTGTGTGTGTGTGTGTGTGTGTGTGTGTGTGTGTGTGTGTGTGTGTGTGTGTGTGAAAACGATATATAATTTCTATTATATATCAAAAACAATTTGGGCAGGAAAGTGTATGACAAAGTGTAAAAAATTATCATAAACATAAACAGGTCCGATGAATACCTAAAGGATGAAACATGTGACACGAAAACTTTTCCAATTTATCATATATATATATATATATATATATATATATATATATATATATATATGTATGTATGTATGTATGTATGTATGTATGTATATTCGATTTTGTTTTTTGTATAAATTGAAATATATAGATATTCATTAAAAAAAGATTTAAGTACAACTGAACATATTAAAATTTTATCTAACACATTAATTTAACGACATTTCACGGCATTATTCCGAAACATTGTCAACATCATAAGAACAACTTTTTGTTACAGAGAAAATTTCCATCTGTATACTAATCAGGCGAGGACTGAATGTAAAAAAATTCTTGAACGTCCGTATATATATATATATATATATATATATATATATATATATATATATATATATATATATATACGGACGTTCAAGAATTTTGTACCTGAGGATCCGCGTAGGTGAAATCTAGGTAGTTTTACCTGGCTCTTTAGGTTCATAGTTACTTTTGCTCTACGTAGTGAGCATTTTACTTAGTTACTTTTGCTTTACTCGTTTTGGTTTTTTTCTTGAGACTCTGAACATGGATTCTAGCCTATTGTTTTCGCCTCAATTACATGTTCTTAGTTCTTTCTTTTTTTATCCCTTATTTTTCCTTGGGTATTGGTTTGTTCATTTACAAGCCAAAATACCTAAGGTTTTCCAGACGAGTATAATTACTTATATTTATGTTATTATTATTATTATTATTATTATTATTATTATTATTATTATTATTATATATAAATCAAAAGTAAGCAATGCACATGTTTTGCAAGCGAGACACGTACGAGCGCATTTAGTTCCATGAGCTAAGCCATTTTCTCTTCTTTATCTGATACTGACAACAATTAATTTTTGATATTAACCGAAAAACTCGAAAGTGCTCAAATAAAAACAAAACATGTGCCGTTTATTCAGAAATTTGATCTGAATGCGCGACAACTATTTCGAAAAGAGATTAAAAAAAAACAGACAGAATTTTACGTTGAATTTAATAAAACATGTTTAAATGAATTTTACTAATGCATATATATATATATATATATATATATATATATATATATATATATATATATATATATATATATACTTCTGTGTATGTACGTACATGCATATAAACACGCACCATATACATTCGCGTATAAGTCGATCACATGTGTCGGATGACGTATTTTAAGTAAAAGCTCCTTTGTGTCTCGTGTTAAATTAACACCATTTTTTTAAAGAACCGAAGAAATTAAATGGCATTTCACAACGAATGACCCTAAAGAAAAATAAAGTGTTTCATCAAATTTATTTTAATGTTGAAAGAAAACAAATAATTTTTATAGTGATACATACATACATGTGCTTTGAACGGATATGACTCTGTAAACCGGACAAACTTTTAAAATTTGACACAAACTTGGTAAACTTGAGAAACATACTTTTTCTTGTCATCAAGTCTATTTTTGTGACTGTCTGCATGTCTTTTAAGCCCACCAACTGACTTGCAATTTTTTTCGCAAAACTGACATAAATTCTTAATAATACCATTTTGTAGTTGGTCGTTACTGTTGAACGATGACCTTGCATATGACTTAATTTTCCTCCTTTACTCAAGAAAATCCTGCCTAAGACATCACAAGTCAAGTTATGCGTGTCACCTTTAGCGTCTAGAAGTTCTACATCAAGACCATTCCGGACATTTCTTTTCAGCTTTTTTTTACACATTTCTTTAAAAAAAAAAAAGTCATCCCATTGTGAAAGAGGACATAACTCGTGGTGCTTACATCACCATACGTAACCAACTCTTATCGGCTTGACCCAATTCTCTGTTACACTAACCTCTTATAAAATCGGGGTCAACCAGCTTGAAACAATGCCATATTTTAATCACTGTATTTGATCCCATTATTACTCAAGAATCCCCACCGAGTAAATGATGTCAGTTTTCTGAAGCTCTACAATCCTGCTCTCAGTTTCAATTTTCCCAAAGCCCTTTTTCACTTTTCTAGCTTGTGTTACAAGCGCAGCCATTACTACAGCAATTGGTTCTACATTCGTGTCCCATAACCTCTTCTAGCCACATCCTGGTATTTTTGCATCTCTTTCTTTGCGGTGCAAATTTGTATATTATTATTATTAATAATAATATTATTATTACTATTATTACATCATTTTCCAGTGAAATGTCACAAAATTCAAGAAATATACACTTGTCTTCCAATTCAGCTATTTATTCAAGGATAGAATTTTAGTGCAATTTTGTAAGTTGTGAATATTGACTAAGACCGAGACTCCGATTAGGATTGGCGTTTTGCTAATCTCAATCAGTCGAAGCCTGATTTATTTGAATCATTAACTTTAAAACTCGTCTTATATTCGTTTATATGCAATGTTCTCTGCAACCATAGATGATTAAATATGACAGGCGTGTTAAATTCGAACAAAAGAAAATTGCGTATAGTGACCTCTACGTTTCATACTATTTTGAAATCCCAGTGGTAAATTAAATTGATTAGTAATGGAAACTTTTCAAAAGAAATTAGCAAGAAATTATGTTATTTCGAAGTCGCGTCCAACAACTGTATTTTCTACTATCGGACTAACCCCGTACCTGGGAGGGGAATTAATAGCCCTTCGAGGCCGACCAGAGGAAGGCATGAAACCAACATGCAGTTATTACGTAATGTCGATATTTAGAAAAGAGATAGTGTTTACTATTAAGAAAAGAAATTTACTAATATGTCTATGAAAAAAAAGACTAACACAAGCAGTTTCAGTTACTGTCTGCTTTTTCTCATTTATTTATTATGGCGCCAAATTCAGACAACCTGAATAATACAAGGCTAAAAGATTATGTCGCCTTACACTTCGTTGAAAAAAAAACCTTTACCCGTTTTCGCGCAACATTCAAGAAATACTTGCTAGGTTACATTTTTCATTTATTAACCAAATCCACACGCACATTTCTTTCAAACGAACGAAAAGATCACAAATATACAAGCATAAATTTTGTGCATTTAAGCAGCAAATGTTCATTAATGCAAATATTTAAAAAAAAAAAAAAAAAAGACATATTATGTACCGGTTAATTTTAATGATCGACTTTTTCAACTTGCGAATAATCCTTCTCGGACAAGGAGGAAATTCCATCAGAAATTGCTCAAAATTCATTTCGAAAGATAAGTACAGGAAATATGACACAATATTTCGATATTCTTAAGTCATCATCAGAGTAGATAGTCAATTGGTGAATTTAGTAAAATTTTGAAATGGTTTAAAATAAGCTGTTATAAGTATGTGATGAAAGTGTAGTTGGTTGGTATTTGGTTTTTCGTCCGGTATCAAATGGTAATGTCGTTGGATCACAAAAATAATAAGTAAATAACACAAAAAATTGGTTGGAAAATTAAGGGTCAATTTTTATTGACGCACGTGTGTGCACAAAACTCGGAGGTAGGAGAGTGGTCGACCTCAAATCAACATGACGTTGAGAGAGATTGACGTAAGCGATGTGTGACATGTGTTTTTTTTATATACATATAAGAATGCGGGCGCTTGTTATAATTGGTTTTATTTATTGATGATTGTTTTTGTTGTATAAATAATGCTTCAAGGGTCATAAGTCTGTTTTGACAATTTGATTTTGCTACTATTTTGATATTATTTGTGAATTTATAAATGCAGACATACAAAAAGACGAATGTCATCATGTTCATTCACATTAACTGAAATATTTACTGACCGGTCATTCACTTACACTGTGTGTCAACATTCGCCAAGTTGTTTAAAATGGAGTTTTCTTTTCGAGTTCAAATCTTTGTCAGTTTTTGTAATTCTTAGTTTCAAAGAACTCCGAGTCTCTGAAACAATAAGAATCTTATGATAAATAATCTTCATATCTTTCTTCTTCTTCTGTGTAGAGTGTCTCTTCTGGACTTGCGATACCATAACTCTCCACAACTTCTTGTGCTTATTAGCAGCGCTTAGCAAGGTTCCACTTTTCGTCTATCTCTCACAATTCCTGTTTTTCACTCACTTACACCACAGCTCATTAGCTAGGTCACTCGCTGCTACTTTCAATATATCCCCGTGAGTGTCAAATTCTCTAAATCCTCTATCCTTATGTTCCCTAAAATTTTCAACAACCTCTTTCGGATTCTAAGTAAAAGTGCCTTTTTTTCTATTTTCCTTTAAACTTCCTCATTTCTTCTATGCTCAGTCCATGGTATTCCCATCATCTTTTTGTAGAACCACATTGCTGTTACCTCAGATCGAGCATTTACGGCCATACAGTAGGACCGTTATTACATAAGTTTCCATCACTCTCTCGAAAAGTGGTAGAAACCGTTAGGGTCCCAGCTACTGATAAATAGTGAACAAAAACAAAACACTATGAAAGTATAAAAATACAATTTTATAGTAAACATATAAGCAATACATATTTATAGTAAAATGACTAACAATACCTTTTTATCGCAAAATGACCAACAATACATTTTTAAAGCAAAGTGACCCGCAATACATTTTATCTGTATTTGAGGACATTTGGGTTCAAAATGTATTTAATTGAAGTCATAAAATATTTAGATTTTTGCATTAAATAACGCACAGAGATTGATATACCACTAAACAAATTTAACCAAAAAAGGAGAAACCAGCTGGAGAGAATAAATATATTAATTCTATTAAAATTCATGTTTTTCCAAACCAGACGCTAAAATTTTTAACTCTTCGCATTCTTCCTGTCCTTACTACAAAATAAAATTCTTCCTAACCGAACTGTGTATAAATTAAACCCACCTGTTTAAAATAGGAAATGGTATAATGAATATCTCCAGTAAAAAATATTCTTTGCCTGTTTTTCTGTAAGAACTATTATTTGATTTTGATACGAATCAAAAAATGGGTACCTCCACTTTTTCACTTAAAAACAGCATTACGAAAAAAAAAGGCTCCAAAATTAATAAACACAAAGTTTTAACGTCAAAATGTTTGTTATTATAAAGAGTAAAGAACACAGTATTTAATTATTTTTTAAAAATTGTTTACTCTTTTTTAACACGTTCAAAATTTTGGTTAAAAATCTTGTTTATTATTAATCAAGGTAGAGCGATGACTATAGTAAATTTAAATTCCACATTCCTAAAATTAGATTACGGAGAATATTTTCCAACATTTTTAAGAATACTGAGTACTTAAAAATTACATAAAAACCGTTCTCGCGTCATTTTCTTAAATCATGTTTTAACAGCTAAGGACTCCTTAGAAGAATAATAAAAATGTCAACACCTCGTAAATCACTCGTCAAGTGATTTACGAGGTGTTGACAAGCACTTAAATCGCGCTACTGATTGTTTTTAAAACCAATTTCTCTGTTATTTACTATTATTTACTTTAAGTTTAAAACTTAAGTAATTTTTTTCAAGTCAGATTGTTAAAACTTTAAATCAGTTAACAGTCCTCAAATAAAGTTTCAGAAAAGTATATTTCATTTTTGGAAGACTTTTAAAACCGAGAATTAACTTTTCTCTACAAATGTCAAAAATGGCTGAATTCAAACGATTTCTGAAAGCGAGCAAAAAGTTGATATTCTAATCAATGTAATTTCTAATTGATATACATCAAACTATTTTGCTTACTGGAAATAGTAAATCTAATCATTTAACTTTCAGTTAAAGCTAAAAAGAAAGCTTCAAGAATGTTTTTTTCATTTTAAATAAGTTATTGACACTGAGTGGAGATACCTATCGAAGAGGCAGCAAATAAGAATGACGAAGTCAAATTTGGTACGCACCGTGTATGGCAATTAAAGTCTATGCCAAAGGTTTGCCTCATGAGCAGAAACGGTTGTTGTATTTCCTACTTTAGAAAATGGTTGTTGCTTTTCCTACTTTTTGTTTGATTTTCGTACCTAAATTTAAATCTAAAATTTTGTTAACCCTATATCACGCATTTTTCTACATCAATTATGACTGAGGAGTGAGTTTGATCCTCACCGGTTTATAAGGTAAAATAGACGACAGGTTCTGATTGAAGTACACATTGTTATCATTTACTTATACCACTGAAAGGTAAAAAAGTTGATGTCACAATTTCGTTGACTTTAATTGATTTAAATGCCATCAACAGAGATTTTAAATTCCTTGATAGTGGAACGGTTGACCAATGATCGGATTTAAACACTTGATGCCATCATCAATATATTAACTCGACAGAAAAGTCAATTATATGTAACAAATGTACTCGAGGATAAAATTAAAAAGAATAATTTGTATAGCAACAGAATCAAATCACTTGTATAATAGGGGGAGGGGCAGATGGATTCTGGAAAATAACATAAACCCTTAGCATGGATAACAGCATAGTAACAATCTACACACACGAATGGATTTACGGATTTGGTCCGAAATTTCCAGATTGGCATCGTCTACAACAGAATACCTGAAGGAAACCTGAGTGTACAACGTCTGAAATGTTTTTAATATACATGATGAGGCCACTTACCTGAATAGAATATTGTTCAATAAAAATAAATAGGAACAAGAAAAAATTAATATAAGTATCATCTGGATTTTGAAATGTTATATAGAAAAACTTTCATTGTAGACCAGTAAATATGAATAGACTGATATATATATATATATATATATATATATATATATATATATATATATATATATATAAATATAGATTTAATGTATACGATAAAGTGCTCAGTATCAGAGATATGGCGTATTTAATTATAAATACACGAAACAATTTTTATATAATACATGAAAACAAATTTTTACAACGTTACTTAAAAATCGAAAACTGAAAAGAATAAACAGAATAAAAATAAATAAGCAAAAGCAAGTAAAATAAACTAATCCAAATAGATAAATAAATGAAGTAAATAATAAACAAATTAACAAACCACTCCCGCCTAAATAACCGTTAGAATAGTCTACCCACAATGCACTACTGACCCGTATATATAAATAGTCGAGAAAAAAACAACGCATGTGGCCTGATGATTGCGTTTAGCATGAAACAGTCTGTTACCTCTGAGTGTCGACTTCAGTGTTCATTTAAAATAATCGAAGCAGTATTAATAAAAAAGAAAAAGTCAATACTCAATAACATCAACTATTGAACATGGACACAATGTGCTGATCGTGTTTGTAAAACAAAACATTATATATATATAACATTATAAGTATATTAAATATTTTATACATACTTCAAGATACCGTCTCCCGTAATTAAATATGTTTTATGTAATGTGGGTTGTTTCGTTTGCGTAATAATATCTTCTAGTATTTTGAGTCATTCCTTCCAGTGTTTCGATAAGTAACATGTCAACCTACGAGAAAGAGTGGTGTGTATGTGGCCAGTGTAAGTATCTAATGTTGAATTTTGGTTGCTGACATTGAAGTTGCAATCTCCCAAAGACCATTGTTTATATATATATATATATATATATATATATATATATATATATATATATATATATATATATATATATATATATATATAGAGAGAGAGAGAGAGAGAGAGAGAGGGGATTCTTAGCCCCTGAATTATTACTAATAATTAGGTTTGATGTTGTGATTTTTTTATAGTAAATGATAAATCTAAAATGTTCGTTGAGATCGATGTTATATGTGACGGCGAATTATATTTTTTATAAATTTTTCATCTTGTTTATAGTTAAGGGCCATCCAATTACGATAGAATAAGGGATCAGGATAATTACTTGTGCTATTATATATAGAAATATGTGTTCGAAATTGCTTCAAAATGTCTAACGATAGACTGATCAGCCTTAGAAATTAGCCACAAAGTATTATCGAAAAAAAGAAAACTCATTAATGAGAAATCTCTTGAATAGACATAAAGAAAGTTAATTTCAGAGACAAGTAAAAAGAGAAATTGAAATAGTAATAGTTGTTTAGTAAGCCTTAGTGTGACACCTATAAAAATTCAAACTCGCAGCACAGCAAATTAGTGAGCAAAATAGGCTTTTTGTTAATTTCTTGCTTGTTCCTTATTTACTAAGTTTTGGCTTATTTAATGGTGTGTTCAGTAAAAATCGACGTCATTTGCCTTCGAAATGACCTTTCCAAACAGTTATAGTAACCACTCTATTAATTCAGTAGACTCTCGCAAATGTACTCAGTCTAAATCAGTATAATAATAATAATGATAATAATAATTTGATAAACAAAGTAAATACAAAGACCTCGAGATCGGAATCAATAGAAAGTAGCATCTGAAGGCAACATTACTTGTTTTTGTGGCTTTAGAAATCATATGAAAAGAAGTAAACTGTGCCATGTGTCCTCAGTGGATAAAGGCGTTAGTTAGATCCAGTGACAGGACCCAAAAGAGTGTGAGTTCAATACCCGGCTAAGGCAGTGAAGAACTTTCAGAGGGAAATTGACAAAAGATAACTGATAACTGACATCCATTAAACACGGCACGTGGAACTGGAACAGTCTACCCCAGTGAGCGAAATAAAGGGTTCAGTTCGACATTCCAACCACCTGAAGAAGGCCGGAGCGTACAACGACTGAAGCGTTGTAATAAATATGGCGACAAAGATGAGGACAATAGTCCGAATAATGTAAATAATGTACATAATACCTCATCTCAGAAATATAGACAGATACTGAAGAAAATCTTGATAGCCCGAAAATAAATGATTTGCAACTCATGAGTACTTCTCGCATCTTGAGTAGATTTCTTTCTGTACAATGAAAACAACAATTTTGCATTTTTTTTCTTTCTGGCTACACTTCATCTATTCTCATCTTCTAATAAAAAACCTTTTCTCTTGAAGTATCTGCTTGAGACTTGGAGACAACTCGTTCTACACTAAGAAAAGGCAGCGGTGAAATTTCTTTTTTTTTTCCTTTTTGGTGGGGTGGAGTTTTGACAACTATGATTGTCCAATATATATTTGCCTTTATTATTCTCTCACCAGTATCTTCTCATCCTTTCCCTTACCCCTTCCAATCTTTATTGTTTATCTGTGTTTTTTTGTTTTTTTTATGAAAATGTCATACAAACAGGGATTAATTCCGCATACGAAAAGAAATAAAAAATTTACAAATATTTTCTTTTTTTTTTTTTTTTTTTTTTTTGGCACTCTCTTTTTTATCTTTCTTTCGCTCCAGAAATAATTTTAATATTCCGCTAGTTTGATGTTTTTAGTCTCTATTTGCCTTTCATTTTTTCTCTCCTTGTTTCCTGAGATACCAACCAGCAAGAATATCTATGCCTTTCGTCTCCATCCTTTCTATCTCATTTTCTCTCTCTCAGTCTCTCTCTCCCTCTCCCTCTCCCTCTCTCTCTCTCTCTCTCTCTCTCTCTATATATATATATATATATATATATATATATATATATATATATAAAGTGTGTCTGTGTGTGTGCGCGCGCGTATTTATGTGTGTCGCAATCTTTTAAAACATTTGAGAAACTAAAAAACAATGACCTGGACATCGAAATCGGTAAAATGGCACATCTGAAAACATCATTATCTGTTGTTATCGGGTCTTTGGAAATGGTATCCAAAAGCACAAACAAATATGTGTATGAAATTCCTGGCAGCCGTAAAATATGTGAATTGCAAAAAATATCATCATGAGTACCCCTCTCTCATTTTATGTAGCTTTATCTCGATGCAGTCACCCCAATAACATTATTTTTCTCTCTCTTTCTGTCTCTTTCATATTCTTTCTCTCCCTCTCTCTCTCTCTCTCTCTCTCTCTCTCTCTCTCTGATTTCATGGCGCTTCATCTGTTTGGCAAAACGCAATAATAATATGTCCGATTGAAGTCTGCAAACCATTGTTCTATGGCGAAGACAGTTATGAAATAACCATAGATTAATTTGGCAAAAGGCCACGTAATTAGAGCGTTTTGTTAAGATCAAGTACGTACATTGGCCCGTGCAATGAACTTTTATGGCGCTACGGTAGGCACAAAAAGAGAAATTGCAATAAAGTCGAAAAGACTCGAAGAAAAAAACAAGATAAATCCAAAATGGAATTCTCAAAATAATGGACACAAAGCAAGAATCATATAAACGGTCAATCACATTTACAAAAGTCTTCAGATGAATCTTCGATGCAATATTCACCTTATAACAAAATATGTATATCACTTCAATATAGCAGAAATTTGTGTCTTATTTTAATCACATAATCGTCTATACATGGAATTGTAAAAAAAAAAAAAGAGATTTCCCCATTAGGTAAGTACACCATAGACGTTAAAAAGATTTTTTTCTATTTGCAAGTGGTTAAGATTTGCCTCTCAAAGAACGAATTGCGTCTGATCTTTTGAAAGTTTTCATATTAACAATAAATATGGTGGCAATCATTGTTCCTCCTCGAAATGCACATTGGCATCGTTGACTTGTTTCTTTTTATCACTGTCATTATTAATCGCTCGTTCAGTTCATTGATCTTCTTTCGCCGAGAAAATGTGTATCTCTTTCAGATACAATCAGTCAGTCATGTCCCATGCGTGATACACGCTTAGGCGATCATGTGCATTCCACACATGACTGATGAGGCAGATTTTTTTCCCGCAGTAGGTTGCTATGTCTTTCTACGGTAGACCAGTTGCCATCCAAGGCTATAGAACCCGGTCTGTCCTACTATTTACCCATAGCTGGAGGGAGAAGAGGAGGACTCATAACTTTTCCCAAGGGTATTAGCATATAAGTGAATGCAATGCTTTCGACTGGAATTTGATTCCTCAAACCGAGCCGCTACCCATTACTCCACCATGCCTCAAATACAGTGGCTGCCGAATATCTACGCTCCATATCCCTGTATAAAACTCGAACAACCTATGTTACGTACAGAAATTTCTTAGAAAGTTTGAGACTAAATAACACATTTTGCATCGACATATTTTCAACAGATATAAACGTTTCAATACAGAATTGAATTCATTTTTACCAAAATAAAATGGCTGTGAAAAATGTTGCATTTTCAATCATTTAGGAAATTTAGTCTCTTTTATTTTTTTTAACATTTCGGTTAAAAAATAGCCCAAGTAAATTTCTGTTTTTAACAACAAACCAGAATATATTTTCCCTCTCCTACAAGTTTTGACTTGAGTAAATCAGACGTCACTAAGGGGATTTTCTAAGTGTAGCTTGCATATGGCCCGAAACCGAAAGTATCGGGTACTCTATGAGGATCGAACTCACTAATCAGTCGTAATCGACCAGTTTGCAATACGTTGAAGTGCTCAAATAATACGTTGTTGTGGATTATGAAAAACAAATTAA
Organism: Acanthosepion pharaonis; assembly: GCA_903632075.3. Classification (NCBI taxonomy): domain Eukaryota; kingdom Metazoa; phylum Mollusca; class Cephalopoda; order Sepiida; family Sepiidae; genus Acanthosepion; species Acanthosepion pharaonis. Next base: position 108,505 of record CAHIKZ030000785.1, on the reverse strand, counting down.
CAAAATAAGAAATGAATTAGCGATATAAATCAGAAACATTTTTAATGTGTACAATCAAATAACTATAAAAATATTAACAAAATGCATTGTTTTGTCTTCCATCCCAGTAAAAAGAATTGTTTGATATACATAACAGTTTGAATGTCTCAGCAAAATTGTTGACACGCAGGTACCATTTTTCAGTTGCTTTCTGCATTCTGTTGTGTATTCTTCTAGTCTCGATGAATTACTTAATTATGATTATCTTAAATCCCAAGCGATAGAAATTATTGAACCGGCTTCTAATGCTCTGGGTAGAGCGACCAGGAGATAGAAGATGTGACTCGTGGGGGTACAGCCCGTTGGGATAAGTAAACTTGGATGAGTTACACGACGGAATTTGTGAAGAGCGACGCTATATCGAGTCTAGTTAGTTAACTCTTTGTTACCGAGCCTCATTGGTCCAGTGGGTATGACGCTTACGTAACGATCCGAGATCAATTCTCGGTAGTGGATGCGCACTGCTGATGGGGACGAAACGACTGTTCAGTACTTTCTACATTCTGTTGGGGATTCTTCTAGACTCCATGAATTAAATATCATTTTTAAAAAGCACTACGTAAAACCAATTTTAAAAGCATATTTCCTTTTAGGACATCATTTCAAAAATAATAAATACATTCACCATATTCTACAAATGTAAATCAGTGTTGGACGGTTGAAAATTGACAGAACTTAAAATCCGGCAAAGGTCACAAGTTGTCCAGGAATGGTTAAAATTAAAGAAAATCAAAGTTCTTAAAAATCCACTAAAAGAGTTCAAATGTTCGACATAGATCATCAATAAACAGTACTGAAAGCAGTTTGTTATAAATAATGGTAAAAGTACTTTCAGGGGGCCTTTTTTACTATTATTCGTAACAAACAATTTTAATAAGAATCTTAAAATCGGTTAAAAAGAACACTTATACTCAGAATCAAGAAAAAACAGTAAAAATTCTTTAAACATATCATGTGGAAAGAGGGCTTGGAAAACTTAAACCTCACATGGCATATTGAGGGCAAGAGAGATAGGGTGAAGCAGTAGGCCCCCTACCTGACGAGTTTGTGTGAATAGATGGCGGAACGGACACGGAAGGCTTGGCAAAGGGAGAAACGCTGCTATGGGCTATAAGCGACAGTAAGTTTTGGGGAGAGCTATGGTCGCCCCCCTCCTGAAAGGAGACTACACATAGAAGTAACGAACCAACTCCGGATTTTGTATCTGCGTTCGTGTAAACGTGTGTGTATGTGTGTGTTTGTATGAATTGACTGTGTATGTAAATCGTTGTGCATGAGTATTGGGTTATTTGTTAAGTTTAGTCCAGTTTGGCACAAGGTTAAAATTTTAAGTTATTCAATAAGGATCGAAATCACAACAGAGATAGACTTGCTTACCACTGCTCCATGTGAATATGCCACTGTTATAGTTTTGGTATAATATTACAAGTATGGACACCCAGTGGGAATCGAACTAATTACTCATTAGTAACGATTTAATATCAACGCGTTTCTCTCTCACAGCGACGCTCCTTCGGTTATAAATATTTAGTAAATTATCTTAGTCTAGTAAAAGACGACAAGTGTGAGGAATATGCGAATATCGAACTAATGGCCTGTTAAACTAGCTTCCTAACCAGAGCATTAAGTAAGCACCTCTTGCTTATATTTATATATCAAATTTCGACGTACACAAGGCTACAATAGTGGGAATCGAACTCACTAACTCGTGAAATTATCTGCAAGGCCAACGCACTAAGCACTGTGTTACGGCAGGTATCCTTCATCGGAATCCGTGTACAGAAGATGCTTGCATAAATACGAATCGAGTTATGAGTAGGCGGTCGATGAGGTACATGCTGTTTTTTGAAATAGATAAAATCCAGAATATGTTGGGAAGTGTGTCAGTGCTTGAAAAGACCAGAATTTAAAAAAATGACTGATGAAAAACTCGGCGAATGAAAACAAACGATTTGAATAAGATGAACGTAAAGAAAATAATTCGAAAGCAAGCAAAAAAAAACATTTATTTTTAATCTTGCTTCTTTATCCTCTTTTTAAGTGGATAGAAAATGAGATCATAGAAATGACCTCTTTTTTTAATTTCGTTTTAAAGCATATCTTACAGGTTGCATTTCATCCATAGTTTTAGTATGAATTATATAATAAAACGTTCCATGATATTGTAATCTAGTCGTTTTGAAATGTTCATTTAGCTTATAGGAACACACGATAAAATTAGCAAAAATGAAGGTAGGAAAATTATGTTGTAACATCCTTTCAATTAGGAAGGACCTGTTTTCGTTAACCTTTTAAATTCTTGCTTTTACCTTTTCACACCGACCCCACTAATACCGAGCAAGTAAGAAATAAACAGTCTACCAACCATAACAAGATCGATTTAATCGATTAAAGGTACCCAAAAAGGATCAAGCTCAACTGATTTGCTAGAAAATATAACTAAACATTACTAACGGTGAAACGTCTTGTCTAGGGTTAGGGTTAGCATCATTCGCTGGACTTAATGACAGAGTAGTGCTTTAACAAATGACAGAAAATTTGACACCGAAATCCGAAGTCGTATTCAAATAGTGAATGATGCCTTTTAAAAGCATAACAAAATATTAAGAAATAGGAAGATTTTCATTAGAAACAAAGAGTGCTGAATTGCGATGTAATATCACTTTGCTTATATGACAATGACTGCTGGACAGTTTCTTCACAGATGAAGAGGAGGCATGAAGCAACTGAGATATGTTTCTACAGAAGAATGCTGAGAATGCCATGGAATGAACAACGAGGAAGTTTTAAGGAAAATTGAAACAAAAAGGATACTTAGAATCAGAAAGCGTTGAAATTTCCGGGAAAGGGGACGTGGAGAATTTGATACTCACGGAATATATTGAAGGGTCAGAGCAAAACAGTGAATAACTTACCTGATAATGTTGTGCAAATAGATGGCAGAATATGGACTGGAAAGGACAGTAAAAAGACAAAGATGATGAAAAGCCAAAAAGAAGAAGAAGGCGAGAAGAGTCATGATCACCCTCGCCGTGAAGAGGCATGGCGTATAAAAACGTTTTGCCTTAAGTAGTTATGTAAAGCTTAATAGAGTTTCTTGCCTGAAACATGATTGTGCGCCCGGTAAATACCTGCAATAATGAAGATTAAAAATGCTAAAATTTGTTATCAAACCATTACTACTTGAATAGCCAATCATAACATCATCATCAAACAGGTAGCAATGGCGCAGGTAAAAATGGCACAAGTAGGAAAATAGGAAAAATTGCTTTAATGAATAAGATATATTATGGACACTATTGTCGTAAAAAAAGTTTTTTCGATGAATAATTAATTTTTACATGAATTTTCATTTTTTTTTAAATTTTAATTATAATAATTTATAAAGCTTTAAATCTTTTCAAAGTCTGTATTAATTTGTAAGGGTTTGACAATATTGTTATTAAGTTAAAATTATATTATTATATTTACTAATCATAAGTGGAAAAGTTTATTACAATTCAGTGACCCCCAGTATTTTAAAAAGAATTCTGAACTTTTTGTGTCTGTATAATCGTGCCGATTTTTGGAAATACGAACGTCTACACACAGCAATATTAAAAAATTAAAGCGTTAACTCTAGTAAATTTAAAATTTATTGGTAATTTTCTAACATTTCCTCTACAAGCGTCTTGATAAATAATACCATAAAGTCAAAGTACCTAAAATTCAATAAAATATCAGATTACTTAGAATATTTTCCTACATTTTGAAGATTACTGAGTAGTTAAAAAACAACATTATGTAGAAAAGGCGTTCATGTTATATCTGTCAAGTAAATGTTCGGATAAGCTCTTTGCTATAGTGCCTAGACTTTATGAATTTAAGTGTAGTACTAGATTGGCAGCTAGGTCTCCTCATTTTATAGTTGAAATGGCTGGATGTAAACATAAGTTCTATGCTAACAGTTTCTTCTCTCTTACTTCTCACTTGTGGAACTCTCTTCTGGCTTCTTGCTTCCCAAACAATTTTGATCTTCAAAAATTTAAATGCAATGTCAATCGTTATCTACTGTCTCCTTGATTACTCTTCTATTGTTCTCGTTCCTTAATAATGTTTCTTTTTTGTCTTATTTTTTCACACTCTGTAACCCCCTTCTGTCTTAGTAGCTTTAATGCCTTAAATGGGGTGAAATGAGTTAAAAAACAAAAAGATTAATATGACCCGCTTCATCTATTTCGGTGCCATCCTCCTAACCTTATAGATACTGTTTCCTGAGATTGGCATTGTCTGCTTTAGCGTTTCAATCCTATCCTACATCACCAGAGCTGCTTCGGTTTGAAGACACGCTGTAAATCTGTGTGATTTCCCATCTTCAGCATGACTGATCGTCTCCGAACATGTCCATCTGCTCAGGTCCATTTGTGTTCTTTCAAAATCCACAGCACCCAACCCTTACGTTAGTAGACTGTCTTCATGGCCATCATCCTAATCTTGATATATGTATTCACTGAGAATGGCTTAGTAAAGATTTTTACTGGCATTGTCTGTACGTATAATAAAGTTTACATTAACTAATTACTATTTACTAAGACTGCCTTATTCTTATTTAGGACCACAACCTTAAACCTGTTAAATATCTACTCTTCATAGTAAGTTATTTTTATACTAATTTTCATCCAATACAAGGCCCAAGAGCCACTCGTGGTAGAGGACTATTGCCTTGTGTTATATGAGCGTAAGAAAAGGTAAGAAGTTGATGGGGTTATGCAGGAAAAATAACAGTTAACCCTAGATATGGAGGATATTTATTGTTTTTGTCTGCTTCAGGGACAAATCTAAATATTTACTAAAGCTGACTTTGTCTGTATCAGGGCCACTCGCAACCCTACACGGTGTTGATATTGACTTCGTCTGGATCAGGGCCGGATTTTATAGTGAATTTACGGTAAGCAAGCCCAAAAAGCAAACGCATAGCACCATTACATCTACTACTATTTCTCTTACTAATGCTAGTAGTACTAATATTAGGCTCAGTAAAATCATTCATATCAAGTATTTTAAATGTTCCCACTTACAACTTCGACTACAAACAGCCACAACTTTTTTTAATAGGTTATACTTTAAAAAACATGAAATTTTCATTCACATTTTTTCCAAATTAACTTTTCTTATACTACTCTATCTATTCAAGCTTATGAATTAATTTTTTTTTGTCATTATCAATTTTTTCATGAGTATTTTAAATAACTTAAAAATTGCTATTTGCGATAGTTATCGTTTTCGGTGTTAATGAACGGTGTTCGAGCCCAGATAAAAGCTAAACTCTGCTTTTCCAGTGACAGCAGGTTGTCCTGACTTGGAATATTAGCACAGAATTATTTTCCTGCACCCCCCCTCATCATGCAGCCTTGCATTACACTAAGCTTAAAATGCGATGGTAAGTGGCGGCGGGTGCTCATTTATTGGAAAATTATTTAGATTTTCCGAGTTTGTGGCAAATATCACTTCTTTTATTTACATTCAGACTAATGACTTCATTTTTGTTGTTATTATCACAAAATTCGACATTCCCTAAAGGTTACCCGGATCGAAAGATACCCGAAGAAGACAGCGGGCCACAACGCTCGAAACACTGTGATAATAACGATGATAAGGACGTTAGACCGAATGCAAATAATGATAACTCAGACACTCAGACAGAAATAAACTCCTTTAATTAAGATTATTTGATTATTATTGATATTGATACGCTGAGTTCAAAACTGTTTACGACCCCCGACATAAGGTATATACGACCCCCGTCATAAGGAATCCTACTTTGCATATTTATTTAGTATTTTTCTTGAAAAGTAAAAAGGGCACTTACAAACCTAATTCGCCGTGTTCCAACTCAGAAAATGTGTCTACGCGCGAATATGATCGCATACTAAGAACAAAGATAATGGAAGCACCATTTAATAATTGATAATGATGACGAAGAAGAAGAAGGAGGAGGAGGAGAAAGAAGGGGGAAGAGGAGGATGACCATTAAAAAATCCTTCTTTCCCTACACACTAAAATATATACCATACGCTTTGTATGCCAATGATCGAAAATATCAAAAATTATTCCGATGGCATTTTTTTTTTCATATATAAATGTTCTTTCCTGTGACCGTAAACTAGAGAACAATAGCGATATTAAAACAGTAACCCCGTTTTGTTCGGCCTCCACTTCACTATGCGCAGACCATTAATAATGTCATGATTGAGACGATAAATATTTGGAGCCACAACAACAACTACTACTACTACTACTTTATATTGTCATAGAGTAAGGCTCATGTGGTTATAAGGGTCGCTTTATAATTTCTAATCTTGAGTTCAAACCCAGCTACCGTTTCCGTTATTCGCATTCAGGTAATTCATAACTAAAATTTAAAAAAATGTGAGTGATGCTTTGAAACTAAAATCCTGTACCTTTATAAAGCTCCCGTAGTCAACACAAATCTTATTATGGCCCACCCTTGTGGCTGAAATAGCTGTCTATCTGCCAATGATGTTAAATGTCAGTGTTCAAGCTTTAGACAAAAAAGCCAGGATTCGAAAGCCGATTTTCAAAGCAAAAAATACCGTTGCTCTCACGATTGACGAGACACCATCTTCCTTACCCCGTATTTGCCCTTCTTTTTTTACTAAGCTGAGCTAAGTAAATATCAATACACACGCCTTGTTGCATTGTCTCTCCAAATACTGCAACAAAAGTATGCTGGAATGACGACACGGTGGCGTGACTCAGGTGGTAAAACGCACCTTCCTACTCAATTTCACGTCGTAAAGTGAGTTCTCTTTGAAACATCCACCATCTATAACACTGGTTGTATATTATTCATTTTTGAGCTTGAGTCAGGTCAGCGCAAAGATAGATGAAGGTAGGGAGAAGCGCCTGCCTCAATGTTTCGAGTGAGCTGTGTTTGCCTACCTTGAAAATCAACTTTCAAATTCTGGCATTTCCTTTGGTTCGAACATCAATATCGAGTCTATCTCAGCAACAAGACTATAACTTTTTTTAATTTCTTAGATAACAAAAGGTGTCAAAAATATCAGCACGTCCATTTTTGTTTTATTTATTTATAAAATTGTTTTGCTTCAAACATTTTTCGCTTTTCTCTGTAAATCGCGATAACATTCGCTTTATAGGTCGATGTTCAGTTAAAGAATTTCATATTGCAAAGGACACGCCCCATGATGGAAAAATAGGTACGGTACGGTGTTTCCTTCTCACTGATCAATTACGACAGTTATTGGGCTAAAATTAGTGTTACTGCAACTATTCCCACCTATATATAGACGTTTACTATTAAACTTTTTGCTTCTGATATTGTCCAACCAAAATTCACGACGGCTGACATTTTCTTACATGGGAAGCGGCGCGATTGTACGCCTATATAGAGTCGTAGCAGAGTATTGACCAAGAAACTTATTTCATAGATCTACTATTAGTGTGTTCAAACCTTCTCGGGGATCCTGCACCTTAATTTGGGCCTTGTGTCAATCTTGAAATATCGCAAATAATCACTCAACCATGACACTGTACCTGATTTATGCATAAAACTGTTTTACATTTACCCCCTAAATTGGATATTTTTACATTTACCCCCTAAATTGGATATTTTTACATTTACCCCCTAAATTGGATATTTTTACATTTACCCCCTAAATTGGATATTTTTACATTTACCCCCTAAATTGGATATTTTTAAAATACACTTTACTTTTTATAAATTTTAAACTAAATTCTAATCGTCGCATGTTTATTATAAGCACCAGAGGTCTGTGTTCGAGCCCACACAAAAGTTAACAATTTTTTAATAGTGATTTTCAAGCCCTTCCCACTTGAGAGATTGGTGCAACACAATCTTCTCCCTCCCGTCCTTTCTACATTTATCATTTTGCTGATCTGTGTAATTAGGAAGATCCTGCCGTAAAGCACATTCATAAATCAGTTCAGTCTTATGTGGGGACTCTTCAATTGTGATATTGTGCCAGATTATGTTAACCCTTATGCTCTTAACAGCAAGACTCTTATTGTAACATAAATGTAAAATCCCTCAGTATTACTCCGATTTCAACAGGTGCTCCCACCACTCCCACCAACCCCGTAGAGCGATATTTAATCTCATTTCTTATCTGGTGTTCCAGATATGTAACCTTTTAGCCATAGATTAACCCAAGAAATATTTTCTCCAATGACAACCTAAATTAAATCATTAAGTAAACATTGGTAATTGATATATATATATATATATATCCACGACTTTAATCCGATATAGATTTTTTATGCCTCTTCAGGACGTTGGCGATCATGGATTTTTCACAACTTCTTATCCTTCGTAGCTTTGACTGTTTGTCTCCTTCCTACCCCTCTCTGCTATTCATTGGCCCAAACACGTTAGGTAGGTTACTCGTTTTTTTTTTCCTTTGCCTCCTTGCCTTCAGTAGGGCCTGTAAGTGTCAATTTTTCCAACCCTTCTTTCTTCATTATGTTTTTTCCCCTGATATAGCTATTATTTTGATATACTCGGTACAACTTTAAAGATATATCTTTAACAAAAAAGTTACACGGCGGCAGCGAACCCACTAAAAGTGTTTTTGGTTAATAATGATTTAAGCACGCTCTTATTATTAGCCATGTGTCAGATTTGATAGGTAAGAAGATTAGCCTCATACAGGGTCAAATGCGAGGGGCAAGAGCTTGAAAAATCCTTTTGTGCCAATCTTCCGTGTACTGTGTCTTCCTCGCCTTGCTTTTAACGGAGTCCAAACACCCACTATTTATAGTTTATTCTATCTTTTTGTTTTAAAATGGTTGGTATTTGAACTAGTGATGCTATTAGATACAATATTAAACGAGCTTATCTCGTAAGCTAGCAGTTGTGGCCAGCGCCATGAAAATTTGGCCTTAGACTTTATTTGCTTTACTTGGCTAAACAAATCAATTTTGTTACCACAAAATAAAAATTATTACTAGCCCTTCTGCGGTAAGTGTGTTTTTTTTTCTTTTCTTTTCGTATACATTCATTAAATAAAAAAAACAGTATGAATTGCTCTCTAGCCAGAATAATTGTTCTGGGTAAAACTCCTAACAGCTAAATGAGGGTCCATGCTAGCGAATAAAGCATTTCCCTTGAATCCTATACTTTTTTTCACTTGTAAAATCTGCGACACACAGGACGAGTAAAACTTATTAATATATGATCATATAAGTCTTATCACTGTTACTACTACTATTACTACTACTACTACAGCTTTTCACCATTCGTAGAGTATATTCTGTTGAGTGCGTGGCGATGCTGTTATGACGGCTGCTACTGCTTCAGTCGGCCTAAAGAAACTCACTAAACAACCAAGCAGCCGTTTTTGTCCCTCGGCGTTTCATACTTTTCTAGCTTCTGCTGCTGCTGCTTTCAGGCTCGCTCTTCCCTTCCCTCCTCATCGACTATTTCAGTTTTCCACTTGTCTTTTTTCTCTAATCCTAACTTAGGGCACTTGTTGGACCATTGCCGATTTTCACCGCATGTTTTGCTTTTCTTTCGACCGGGTTTTTTACTTATAAGACACAGAGACATGGCGCGAAGGCCAGATGAGATTTTTACCGGTTTCCGAAATAATTCTACACTCTACACACCAGGTAAGAAAGTTCAACTATAACTAAAGTGCGATCTTTTGATAATGGAAAGAAAATTAATGTTTTGTGTGTGTGAGAGAGAGAGAAAGGGTGGAAAAACTTTCTGGGATTGAGGAGGATTGGTTCTGGAACGAAATCCAAATACCATCTACTCCTGTATGTAGTCAACACACATAACATTTAATGTAGACACACCGAAAGATAAAAATTAACAGGTATTTGAGTGTATTTCTCTAGTGCTCGAGGAAAGAGCTGACGCTGGAGGCTCGCATGAAGTTCTAAATGATAGTAACTAAAGGTCATGCTGGTTACTAAAACGTCAACCCGAAATATATACTAAGTTTAAATCGGGCTAGCTCTTTCTCCCTCGCTTCTTCTCTCTTCCAACTTTTTAGTTTTAGTTATCTGTCAATAATTTTTTCAAAGATGCATGGACACTTCGTGATTTTATGCTTCAACAGCACTTTTAAATAATAGCGATATATTTAAAATAAATAAAAATTATTTTAGACAAATACATAAAACTATTATTATTGAATTAATAAAAATAAACAGAAAAACTCTTACTGTGAAGAGATTATTTTGTCGGATTCTCTGTTTACTATTTAATTCTGAGGATTTTGTGTGTGTGTGTGTGTGTGTGTGTGTGTGTGTGAAAAACGAACAAATTCCAAATTTTCTTGCTAATTACCCGCAGTCCATGTTTTCTGTACGCCTGCTTACGTATCGTTACAAAATGCCCAATTCCTTCAAAAGTGAATAACGTGTTTGTAACGAAAGGGTTCATTTATACATCTGCTTGTGTGTGTGTGCTCGCCCGTGTGCAATCAAACACGTGTATGCATGAATACACCTTTCTGTGCAGAGAAAGAAATACTGCAAGAAGTTTTAATTACACACCAGTTTAAAATGCAAATCTAAAATTATTAAATAATTCTATTAAAAATGTCTTTCGGGATATAAACTTCAAAAGAGAAATATTTGATTTCCCGACATTTTATGAGCAAGCTTTTGGGGAACACATCGATACAAGGGGGCTCAAAGAATGTGTTGTGCCAAATAGAACGGCACTATCACTTTAAGAAATCGGTTATTGAAGTCCTGATTTTTTTATCTGGGCTTCAACAGCGACTGACACTAGGGAAATACGCAACTACTTTAGCTACCGAGCACCACACATTCACTCTCGCACACACGCATACATACACATGAACACACATAAAAAGAAATAAGATATATAAATTAATTTTTTTCGTATCATGCATCTGAATAATATATAAATATATATGACATATACTCATTATAAACAATAGTGTTGAATTGCAACTACTGTTTATGTCTGACACTGGCAATTGGTTTATATTGAGATAAGGAGAGATAGTTTTAGAGTCCTTTCTGTCTATGTCTTCTTAACACTTGAAATGTTTATTGCCGACAATTAGAGGATAATTATTACTAGAGTACAAATAAACACAACACAGGGTGGCGCTCAGTAAATTTTATGTGTGTGTGTGTGTGTGTGTGTAGTACTTATAGACGAACATAATTATTTAAAATTTGAAATACAATTTTCTCTGCGTATTGTAGATAAATACGTCCTCATACACACACGTACGGTGTGCATATAATCGGCACATCTATCTGAAATAAACTCAGATATATCGACATACATGAAAACAACACAAATCGTGTGTATGTAATTGTAAATATTCACTGATGTGCCTATGTATCTTATATTGATTGCTTTATCAACATATATCGACTAGAATGTGTGAAAATCAGCCTTTACGAATTTCGTGACGTGGTGTTGGTAAGTATTTTATTTTTAAGTGTGTCTAAATATGCATATGCTTGCTTGTCTATATAACACAGTGTGTGGATGTGTCTGTTTAGTTTACTCGATCTTATTTGAATAATTAGATTACGAACACTTGCCATAGTCGTATTAACAACATATGCATAGCACACACATACAAACATATATATATATATATATATATATATATATATATATATATATATATATATATATTATAATTTCATTCTACCGATTATAGATAGGGGAGCTTATGCTATGTGTCTGCTTAAAATCGGAGAACACGTTCAGTAGTAAACACGTGCGCGTATTTCTGTAGAAGAATGTGTACGTGTGCCCATGTGTTCACTATGAGTGTGTAAACACAAGTCCCTAAATTAGAATTGTACATTTATGTAGTATACATTTACCTACTTGTTTTGCGCATAGACCACGTTGCATTTTGTACCTATATGAGAACACACATACATAATCATGTATCTCGATTGAATGGCCGGTCGTGTTAATTGGTCGATTCTAGGTCGTTACCCTAGCACCAGCCTGGCGTGAACCAGTCGTTCTGGTCAAAGGGGGCCCAAAATATAAACCTGAAACAAATATTCTTTTTTGAAAAGGATCGATTTTTAGTAACCATTTATTTGTTCATGGAGACACGCTTGCGTAAAACAACTTCAGCGAATGCAGTCGCTTCCTTTATGATTGCACAGAAAAACATGTAGGTTTACATGTCTATCCTATGATGACATGTATAAGTATGTTAAGAGGATTAATATAGTATAGTAATTTCCAATAATTGTGGTAAAATTAAGAAATGCAATTTGCTTACATTCTTACAACAAATTGATTGCATGTAAAAGTAATTTACATACATTTCTGTGAATGTATTTTTATAGTAAACAGTCTTACATTAAATGCCTATAGGAATGAACATGCGTCTGATATAGAGGAAGTTTTAACATTTTATTAAATTTCACTAATAATAATTTACAGGAGAAATGGAAGTATAAGCTAAGCATATTAAGTTAAGTTGATATGTCATTTTAATTGCTGATAATTATTTTGCTCTCTAACCACTTCACTTCCCGCTTGGCATAGATTATTGTAGATAAGGTGGCATTTTTGAGTTGACTAACCATGACCTGCTGCAAAGTCTTTAATCTGTTTTTAAGGTTTTCGAATTTACTGAAACCAACTGCGATTGGTTGAAAATTATCTCTTTATACGTTATAATGTGTTTTCTTCTATGTCCGCAAATTTCTAATGTTATTGTAAACTTTATTTTTGATTGCGCTTTCCTTGAATCATTTAGTTTTAATTTTACACACACACACACACATCATGTGTTTCAGGCAAGAAATACTCTATTAAGTTTTATATAGCCGATTAAGATATACGCAATGCCTCTTCAGGAAAGGAGTGATCTCCTCAATGACACATGACTCTCCTCAACTTCCTCTCCTTTTTAGCTTTTAGCAATCTTTGTCTTTTTACTATCCTTTCCAGTCCAAATTCTGCCATCCATTTACAAAACCTTGTTAGGTAGGTTATTCGCTGTTTTTGTTCTGATCCTCTCTACACATACACACCCACACGCGCACTGATATATATATATATATATATATATATATATATATATATATATATATATATATATAGTGGTATTTTTTGCGTGGATTTTTTATATGCTTCTGAAAAAATTACGCTCTAATTATTTTAATTATTAAATTTCGAATATTACTACACATATTCTGAAGTTTATCTTTTTTCTTCGTATGTCTTAGCGCTTATAATTGTGTTAGATAAAATTGTTAGGTAAATTTCAAAATAAGAAAATGCACACAAAAACAGGCGCTTCAATTTACAACTGTTCGCGTATCATTTATTTTCATTTAAAACATTCTCAATATTTATAGAGATCGTAAAAAAACCGATAACTGTTAAATATGGGTTTCTCACATGCATATAATGAGAGTGTATCAAAAATTCATAGATAGATCATAAA